>RQTK01000488.1:206979-242762 GCA_003991915.1 Elysia chlorotica
GAAGAAGAAGAAGAAGAAGAAGAAGAAGAAGAAGAAGAAGAAGAAGAAGAAGAAGAAGAAGAAGAAGAAGAAGAACAAGAACAAGAAGAAGAACAAGAAGAAGAAAAATTTCACAAGGAAAAAAAAAGAAGAGGAAAATTAAACAACATGATTTAAAGAATAAACAACACTAATCAATATATTCCAGTCAAAAAGGCTTCTTTTCTCATACCTTGTTCAAAGTCTGTGAGTCATCCGAGTAGGTGCCTCTCAGAATGCAGGCGAGCACGTCTATGATTGGTTGACTTTTGCCAGAGGCAGAGTAGCTTAGCACCAGCGACCACACCCCGGCTATAGTGGCCAGGCATGGCCAGAGAGGGAGGTAACCACACCAGGCGATGCTGTAGGCCAACACCCTCGCCTGCTCTACATCACCTGTGATTCGAGACAGCATAGGAAAAATGATTAACATGAGACTAGGATCATCCTAAGCATTGCTATAGGGAGCACATAAGCGATTTGGATGAACACAAATAATAAAAGTGAAAACGCATAAATTAAAAAGCTTAAATTTACAACATTCAGCATGACACTTTAACTGACAAAAATTTTTTCTGAAAATATTAAGTAATATAAAAAGATCATAATAATAAATTGAACCGTTGTTAAAAAAAAAAACAAAGCTTCTTTACATTACATTTTTTTTCATAGACTTATCAAAATTAAAGCTATCTCTCTTGAAGTGTCTATCTGTTTGTCCTTCTCTCCATGACATAAAAAAACAATACAATAAACAGTTTGCTGATTATGTGGCTCCAAAGGAAAATTCTTTTAATTCATTCAATCAATTTCTTGAGTATAAATTAACTTCCCATTAACTCACACAGCTTTGGATGAAATTAATTCCTATGATTTGAATAAAGATTTTTTTTAATGGTTTGGTTATAATGAAATACAATATCTAAAGAATATATTATTTAATATAGTGAAACTGAGGATAAATATATGGAAAAAAAAGAGAATAAAGAAACAAAAACACAAATCTACTTACCTTTTTTCATACAAAGAAGCGTGAAAAGGCGGCTGAAAAGAGAAAAGGTTGAAAAAAAATCAAAATCATGTAAAATAGTAGAGGCAATGCAGTTAGTGTAATGCACCTATGGTTAAATAATACCCAAATATTGGTAAATTTTTTATCATAAACAAGACTTTAAGAAGCACAACATGAACTGTGCATTGACTATTAATCAGTTATATGTCCTCTTTTGAAATTGAAAGAAAAAAAAATTAATCTTTATGTAGTCAAACTATTTAACAAGTTTTGAAGGGAAAAAATGCATCAATACTATTTTCATTTTAAAATGGACTTTTGCAACGCCTCCAATCCTTACCAAAACGATAGGACTGAGAATTGGCTGCGCTTCCCATCTTTTCTGAAGATTTCATTCCACATGGCACCCATGATAGCAGCATTGTCGCAACTCTGAAAAGAGAAGCATAAAAAAATCAGTCTCTAATCGCTACGTAAAAAAAAAATCTACGGATTCAGATTACCAATCTTAACTAGGAATGGGTGAAACAAGAGAAAAGGCAGATGGAAAATTAAATAAAACAAAACAGAAAAAAAGGACAAAAAAACAACAACCGACCAGTTCCCACTTTAGTTTAAGTACTTGTTCAGATCAATAGATGTTTTGGTTGTGAAAATCTATTCTCATCTTTATAAAAATCAGCCTAACATGGAGAAACTACTAAGCCAAATTTGTTCCAAACAAATTATATCATGAAAAAATGTTCCAGAGCCACTTGTTGAGTTTTTTTTAGTTGAGTCAATGGATTTTATATTGCATAAGCAATTACAAAATTTCCTTTCAGAGAAACTTTCAAGGGCAGATAAAAAGAATATTCTCATTGAACTATATTGGAATCGACATGATATTTCTTTTGTTTTTTTTCTTCGCCCTGAGGTATCCTATACGGCCATTATTTTTTAACACGAAAACAGATCCCAATGTACCTTATCCATAGCTTCGAGGTGGGAGATGATCTCCGCAAGGCGTAGTTCAGTAGTGGTGGCAAACACAGCCTCTATGATACCCTCCGTCTCTTCACAGGCGGCATACACTTCTGACAGAATGTCTGCATCCTTCTGGTTATCGACACACTGAAGGGGGAAGAGAATTAAATGTGTAACGGCCATATACTTCTGACAGAATGTCTGCATCCTTCTGGTTATCGACACACTGAAGGGGGAAGAGAATTAAATGTGTAACGGCCATACACTTCTGACAGAATGTCTGCATCCTTCTGGTTATCGACACACTGAAGGGGGAGAGAGAATTAAATGTGTAACGGTAAGGGCAGAAGAGAAGGCAGTTTTACTTTGCCATGTCATCACCTCAGATGTATATTGTCCTATCTCATTGCTGGACTTCTCTAAATATTTTAGAAATGAAATAGGACGTTGTACAACTCAGGTCCTTTGTGTTAATTGATTCTGTAACTTCTGTTTATTTTGCTTTATAAACTTTTTAAATTGCTCCCATCCCACATAGACAGAAATGAGAAAAACAGCCTCTTTTGCTTCATATCTCACAATGATATTTCCTTCAAAGATCCAAGCCTAGCTTTGGTTGCTACACAAAATCATTAGGTTAGTTGATTATTTTTATGTTGCCTAGGTTTCCTAAAGTTGATTATTTTTATGTTGCCTAGGTTTCCTGCACAATCCAATTTTACGTCCTGCCATACAGAGACAGTCTTAGCTACCCACCTCATTTTGGGAGGGGGGGGCTTGAATTGGCTTAAATGGTAGAGTGTTGGTCTCCCGATAGATAGGTTTTGCAATAAAACCCATGATTGGTCAAAAAAGCATGTCCTATTTTGTCCCCTGCAGGTTGGGTCAGTGTCAGTATAATTTGACTTGCTGAGACAGGAGTTCAGGTCTCTCAGCCCTGTCTCGTTTATGGCAGCACAGAAAATTGTCAGCCGTCAGTCTTAGCGCCCATCCACAATAATTTATATCCTATACAGTGCTCCTGTTGGACGCTAAGAATCAATTAACAAACAAACATTAATCTGACCCAGAACATTTTTGCCCAGCCCTACCTCGACCACGAGATGTGGCACCATGGCCCACACAGGTCCCACTTCTCTGCCATCGACGCGCATAAGAACTGCGGAGACTGTATCAGATGCCTCTCCACCGTTGTCTATAAAGGTTTTGACATCATGAAGGATTGCTGCATACGGAGTAATGAATTTTCCCAAATTGGCAGGCTGTGGAGAGAAGAAAAATGAAGCATTGAAATAATATGGTAGAATTCATGAACATGCACAATATCTATTTCCCTTTGGAGGCTCAAATTCAGTTTTTTTTTAATGTCTTTCAATAACATAATTGTATGTTTGAGTTGAAGAATAAAATTTAGTAGAAGTTTTCTTTTGATACAATAATCATGTGTTGAAAAATTAACTTTGTTGTGACAAAGAATCTACCATATTTGACAAGTGTTGGTGTCTTACCAATCATAGTTGTGTGATGTTGGTTACATTCAGATATAAAAAAAGTTTGTCCCATGCCTTTCGATACAGCATCGGGGAACCAAGATTTAGAGTCCTGATTCTTTTTTTTTTTTTTATTCAAATGTATGTGTATTCATTAAAAATGCTTTTGCAGACATTGAAACAGTTTGGTTGATTTCTGGGATTCCAGATTGAACCACTGTAAGGAAGACGTAAACAATTTCTTCTACTTTTTTTTTTTTTTTTAAACAAAATCTATGTGGATGTTAAGAGCCTAAGATCTCTGAAATAATTGTAAATAAATTCAGTGCCTGAGATCTCTGAAATAATTGTAAATAAATAGATTTGGATATGTAAAATCTAATCTGATAGGTTTTGAAAATGACTGTTTTAATATAACAACTTTTAACAATATGGTTTTCAACCTTTTTTTTAAATCAAAAGACAAAACAACTGACCAGCCTCTTCTTTCTCTGCGCACCAGTTTGTGGTTCAGTGTCTTCCTTCCTTTTCTTGAGTGGAGGTGTCAACACCACACTTCTTTTGCTGCAAACAAAACAAGTAAGACAATTTTAGATCAGCTAAAAGCATGATATTACAAGCATTCAATTTGGTTTCCCTCTTTTACTTGCCATTACAACAAATCTGAATTTTTTTTCATTTGTTTTTATATCTAATATAGGTTTATAAAGGATAATGAAACAACCCTTTTACAATTTTGAATGCTAAACTAATACTATAAACCATTTAAACAAGAAAACATACATAACATAAAGAACAAAAAGTGCACCCACTGCCCTGTACAGATGTAAAGACTGCAGTGGAATCTGCTAAATGATAAACATCTTAGGGACATCGTAAAATGTATTATAGCAAATTCATATTAAACAATGACTCTTGAACTAACAAGCATTGGGAATTAGTGCCTAAAAAAATTCAAAGACTTAAACTAAAAAGCATAAAGAATCAGTGCCTCCAAAATCGATTATATAAAACCATAGTTAATCTTAAACAGGATTATCTTAGGCAGATTCCACTCAGTGCCGTGAAGGCTACCTACCCAGTTTCTGCCGGCTTCTTCCGAGCCTTGAGAAGTTTCCTGGCTTGGATCATTTGCTGCGAGAGGCTCTGGCTGGTCGTTGCTGTGTCCTTGAACTGATGGCGACCTTTTGACCCTGTGTGAACTTGACCTTCACCAACCTCACCTCCACTGTTCTTGTGACCTTGAACACCGTCCTTGCTGCCAGAAATGTTTCTAATTGTGCTGCCAGTAGATTTTTTCTCCGAATCAAGCTTTGCTGAGGGTAGACGAGTGGGTGCTGGAGTGATCATAAATGCACTGTCAGGAGCTGTAGTGCAAAACTTAACCAAGGACTCCGAGTTGCCCCGGGCCTCGTACTCGCTACGAAATTTCTTCGGTGAGGGAGAGGGGGGCAGCGGGGAAAGACAACGGGTAACTCGGAATAAACTGAATATATACTCCAAAGTCAGACTGCAGAGCTCAGATTCCTCTTGCATTGTCACCTGATCCTTGGACAATTCAATTTTTCGTTTCCTTCCATTTTTGGAATCCAGCTCGCCTTGCGCACGAGCACTTGCAGTTTGGTTTCCCAACGGTGAACAGTTGGACACATTCACAATCTCATTATCCTTTGAACCCTTTTGCACAAAGTCTGTCAGTTCCGTAGAGGAATTACATTTACTCCTTTCCTCTTTGGGTTCCGAGCTGTTATCACATTGTATCACAGATTTGCTACTGTTTCCAGCGTCTGATGAGTCCTGATCCTCGGCAGTTTCTACAGGCCCAGAGAGTCTCTCAGAATCAGCTTCCTCAGGCACTCTCTCTTCCACAATCTCCAACGAAAGCTCCTCTCCATCTGAATCCAAGTCCAAATCAGATCCCGTCACAATTCTTGCTTTCACAGGACTTGTGTCTTTATGGAATCAGACAAGACACCATTATTTGTACTTTGTGTCTTTATGGAATCAGACAAGCCATTACTTAGTTTTTACTCTGTGTCGTTATGGAATCAGACAAGCCATTATTAGTTTTACTCTGTGTCTTTATGGAATCAGACAGGCCACCATCATTTGTTCTTTGTGTCTTTATGGAATCAGACAAGCCATTACTAGTTTTTGTCTGTGTCGTTATGGAATCAGACAAGTCACCATTATTTGTTTCCAGCTCTGAGCTCTGCAAGTTTTTGACTTGGGCTGGACCTTCACTTTGCCTCTTTATACAAACAGGCAAACTACTATCACTTTTTGTTTCCAAAACCTTTGCACGCATTTCTTGAAAGGGAACTAACTTTTGCTCCCGCATTGTTTTATTATTTCCACTTAGAAGAACTGTAGAAAGGGTGGGGCCAGAATTTAAAACATTGCTAGAAAGATTTTCAGAACTATTTGATTCGACCACACAATCGCCAACAGGGTTTTTATGGCTCCTGTCTTTTAAACTGTCAGATAGCGAGGGATTTACAGCGTCAGGCGGACTCAAATTGGAATCAGTTTCAGCCTTACCATTAGGAGACTTGGTGGCTTTGAAAGCAGAAAACTGAGACGGCACAAAACTAGAGAGCAGGTGAGGAACCCGGCCAAGTCGTTTCGAGTTTGATTTCTTCTCCGGAACACAGCTTTGACGTATATTTCCAATAATTCCCTTAGGGGTACTTTCTCTTTTCCCAACAGGCTCAACACATTGAGACTGCTTCAAGCTTCCTTGACTTTCCACTGTACTTTGGCCATTGATGTCAAGCCCCTCCTTTCCAGAGGTTTTCTCTTCCTCATCCTCTGACGAGCTAGAAATAAATTCCTTACTCTTTACCCTTGGCTCACTAAGAGAGATTCCACCACTTTTCTTTGCAGGATTCATGCCTCTGATGACCTCTAGACTGTTTCTTTTTCTGTCAGTGTCACCACCCTTGGCCTGGTATTTCTTTAACTGCTCATCTCCCCCTCCATCAGATAAATTGACTGACACTGGCTCTTTGCGCCTTAACCTGAGATCACCTATGGGCTTGGCCGTACTTCCGTTGTCCACTCTAATGGACGCAGTTTTTATCTGCCCGGATTCTCCAGGCTTCCCACAGTGCAACTTGGCTTTTCCTCTTCCTCTTCCGCGCTGGTATTTCTCAGGATGAAATATTTGGCAGGCATCAGCTGTTGCCTGCTTTTGCCTGATTTGGTTCGATATATTTATTTCATCTCGGATAACATCCGTCACCTTTCCAGCTCCTGCCTCTGTGGTAGTTTCCTGCTCTGAGTCTGAGCTTGACAATGCAGGCAGACCAGGAGAATGTGCTGAATGTGCAGGGGCATCTTTGTCCTGAGGCTGCTCACCATCACCATGGGATCCTGGCTCCGCTGCTTCATCTTCAGACTCCGAGCTGGACAAAGCTGGTAAGATTCGGCCATGACGAGAAGAGGATGATGTTGAGATGTTTTCCTGCTTCTGTTTGTGGTTGCCGTTATTTGTTACGTCTGCACCACTTCCAACAGCAGGTTTGGCTACCTTGTTTTTTGTCTTCGCCTTCCTTTTTACCAATGTGTTTGGATTCTTTTTCGGTGTTTTCTTAGTTTCCACCTCCTCATTGTCCGAAGACAGACTGCTGGTGTCAAGATCACTCTCTGTTTCATTATTCTCCACTTTATCTTCTACACACTTGGTGTCAGCTTTGCCGTGCTGCTTTATCACATGTTTCTGCCCCAGTCTCCCCTTATTTGGTGTTGGGGGCCCTATTTTTGCAGAGTCATCTCCTTCTGACTGCCCACTGGCTAGAGCTGCTTTTCTCGGTCTCCCCCTACTTCTCGTCTTTTGGACAACCGGTTCGGCTACATCACAGCTGCCCCGCCCATTACTTGCCGGGCAACCCTTGGCAGCGTTAGAGGCCCGAGTTCTGACTCTTGAAGCTGCCGCTAGTTTCTTCTTTTCGGAACTGCTCTTGGCTGCCATCAACATCTTAGCCAACTGCTGGGCTGCAATTTCCATCTGGGTCTTTCTGGTCAAAGGGTTCGAAGTACTGCGTTGTCTTCTGGTAGCCACACCACTTTTGGTTTCTTTTTCATCACCACCCTCATCACATTCTTTCAGCGGTCCATCTTGAGAGCTACCCCTCTCGTCAGTTTCCCCAGAGCTAACGACCATCTCAGGACCAGATTTTCGTGACGATCTTTTGTTTCCAGATCTTGTGAGTATTTTGCCAACGCTGTCCCGTTTCAAAGACCTTCCATGGTTAACTTGAGACGACTTCTCTTCCTGGACCAGTACCAATGGCTTTGTCTCCGCAGCATCTCCACTGTTAGACTCTAGAGAAGGGCTGACTGCTTCAAGCTTGTGGGCGAGGCTGTTACCTACCAAAGAAATCTGCGGCCCAAACTTCACACACGGAATTCCCTCATCATCACTGAGAGAAGAAGGCTCATATTTTATGATTCCGCTCTCAACAGGTTTTGTAGATGAGACACCAGTTCCAGAAATTTTGACTTCAACCTTGGGCTTAAGTCCAAGTCCAACTTCTATCGACTGCGTTGAAATTCGTCTCCTAGACTTTAACCCTAGCCGTGGTGACTGAACAAGACTTGTGTTGCCACATTCTTTATCATCGCTCAGAGGATCCACACGCGGCTGACCAGTTGGGCTGTCCGCTTGTGGTGGCTTGAGCTCCTCCAAACTCACGCTGTTCCTCACAGAGCGCCTGGACCTCCTCACCGGCGTCATTTTCTCAACACGATGCTCGTCCGTTCGTGTCTGCTCAATATTCTCAGAAATGCTAAAGGACCTTGTTTGCCTCCTCTTCCCTGGAGTTGCAGGACCGTTTTCGGGTTCACGGACATTATCCGACGCACTGTCCTCTGATTCACCCCCTTTAACCTTGACCCCATCAGATAAAACTTCTTTTTGACTTTTGTCTGATCTCTTGGCCTGTTCTAAGCTCCGCTGCCCTTTTGTATCGAGGGGAGATAACTCCACGTAATCGGCGCCCAACGCTTCGCTAAGCCTGCGGGATCGCCTAGTCATCATCTTGTTGGGCGTTGTCGCAGACTTTTTATTCAGGCCCGCGGCATCCAAAACTTTATCTCCCTCTACACGAGCGGTACCACTGGACAGCTTATCTTGTGTCAAAATGTTCATCTGGATCGACGAGCTCAAGGGTTTCCCTGGCTTTGCTAATGGTGACAGAGATTTTATCACATAGAGTTCTATCAGAGGGTCTGGATCTTCTGCTCCATGAGCTGACAGCTTATTCGCATCCTTATCATCGCCATGTGAATCGTATAACTGTGAAGATTTTTTGGGCTTTTCATCCTCGTCTGCAGAACTTAGGTTCATGGACTGGCTGCGTCTCCTTGTCATACAACCAGGCTCCCTGGTCGAAACAACGTTGTCCTCCATGGAAGATCTAAGAGAGGGATTGTTTGAAGAGTCCCTGCCTCTGGGTTTGACTTCACTTTTCTTCATTACAGCTCCATTGCTGCCTCTGTCCTCACAAATCTCACTGGCACTAGCACAAGTTGTAAAGCAGCCATGGTCAGAGTTACGTGTAGAGGTGGGACTCTCATCGTGATAAGATTCCACTTTGCCCCTAGAACAAACCTCGGCCCTCCCTTTGCTTAAGCCAGCGTTGTCTGAGCTAGGTATAGGATTTTCTTCATTAGCAATGCTGTCGGTGGGAATGAAACCTAAACTCTGACGCATTCTCAGCTGTCTCAGCCTGCAAGGAGATGTGAACTTTTTGCCACCTGGTTCTCCTTTCTCCTCACCAGCATTCGAACCATTCCCCTGATCCACACTAGCACTACCTGGCAAAGAAGAGCCTGCTTTCACAAAGGTTTCATTGCTTTCGACACATTTATCACTCTTGAGTTGCTTGTTCTCAAGTGGCATCCTGGGCAAATCTGAGAGAGGGAATCCTGAGGCCTCATTTAGATCAGTCGTAGCCTTCCCCGTGTTATTCGTAGAATCATTTCCTTCTTTGGTAACCCCATAGTCTTTCTCCACCGTCTCCCTTTCCATGTGGTCTGATCCAGCTGAACTCTTGGCTCTGTCGTTGTCCTCAGCACCCTCACTATAGATCTTGGGGATGCTCAAGTGATCATCTTGAGGTTCTGAGCAAGCTTTCTTGTTGTCCTCTGAGGTTTTTGACTCTGACTTGTGCAGCATGGCCTCACCGTCTTCCACAACGGATGCTTCACTTTGTGTTCGAGAACGCTGTGAAGGACAGGGTGCATCGGAAAATGTTACATGAACAACGTAATTTTCTTTGGGATGTTTGTAGATAAAACACTAAAAACTGTCAAATAATACTCAACATCGAAACAATAAGATGCGGATATTATATAATTGAGATAAGTAAGGATGACGAAAAATAACTAAGGTGAAAAATATTGGTTAAAAATTAACATTTTGTAGTTAGACAGTGAAAGAGACAAATAGGGAGATAGATTAACAGAAAGGTTTACAAAGACATAGATACAGAGAGAGAGAGAGAGAGAGAGAGAGAGAGAGAGAGAGAGAGAGAGAGAGAGAGAGAGAGAGAGAGAGACAGAGAGTGAGAGACAGAGAGAAAGAGAGAGAGATAGAGAGAGCTTATCATATCGAGAAAATATCCAAAGTAGCATGCTCTGTATCTACCAATAACACTTATTCCCTCCATGTCATTTTAGGGAAATAAAGAAGTAACCAGTATGCACCAATCAATAAGTATTCTAAGAGCACAAAGGAAAATTCATTCAGTTGCAATTTTGTCCCCTTTTTAATAACTCTTCCCACCATATGTCTCTTTCGCAGCTAAGTTTGAACTACAACTCTTGAGAGTTATTTTGTGAAATTGCTACATGTTGAACTAATAACAACTCCTCAAAAAAATTCAATGAACTAGACGTGAAGTCATAATAAAAACACTCTACATGCATTGTTGGTAAAAAAAATTGAGATAGCAAAAAGAATATAACAGGACAGGAAAATCATCAAAATAATATCTGTAAAGATAGCATTAAAAAAAACTAAACAGGAAAATCATCGAAATTATATCTATCAAGATTGGAAGCTGGATAAATAATAAAAGAAACATTATGATTGATGATGAAGTTATAAACCTGTTATATGAATAGTCTAGACTTTTGATTGTATTTTTCTCAAAAATGAAAGTAAGTGTAGATGTAGAGCCTATAATATTGCTGAACACTTACAGGACAAGGCGTTGGCGGCATGGGAGACAGGGGGGACAGCGTTGACATGAACGAGAAGACATCATCCAGAGTGACAGCCTCTCTACCGTCCGCTGCGTCTTCAGCATCTCGACTGCCGTCAGGTACTACAGCGTCACCGACAGAGCTCTGTCTACTGGGCAAATCTCTACCGATCTCCTCTTTACCCTGTTCATCATCCTCACTCTCAGCTGATGACAACGATGATGATGATGATGACGATGAAGATGGTTGTGGCTGTGGTGGGAATGATGTGCGAGGTGTAGAGTTGCAGGCGTTGTCTAAAGTTTGGGATACAATGTCTGACTTCTCTTTGTTCTTGGTGTCCAGCGGAAGCTTTTCTTTCTCCTGCTGTTTTAATGGGGGTTGACGAGTTGCCTCGTCAATATCAGGATCGGGATCTGACATCAGGCCCTCCCCACCAGAATGCAAAGAACAAAAAGATGACTCCTCCCCTGACGACGAATCCTCCTTGATGTTATGTCTTACAGAATGTGAAGGAGAGCCAATCGCTTTTTCGACAGTCCCTACAATTTTCGTCTTATTTTCAGAAAGTTTGTCATTTTCTTTTAACTTGATATTACTTTTGCCTTCATTTATTAGCAAAGATTTTGGAGTATCACAATTTTTGTCTGAAATACCGCCCTGGGCTCCTAATTGTTTTGCCTTTTTATCACTGATGCCATTTTTAGTAGGTGACCGTTTGCTATGGGCTCTAGATGATACACCCACTGTGACTTCTTCCTCACTCTCACTATCTGCATTGTTGGAGATAGAGCTCTTGTTGGTAAAATCTAATCTGGTCTTATTTAATTTGATAAACGAGTTACTGCTTGCTTTCTTTGGTGAAAAAGGTGAAGAATTTTCAGTTTTCTTAGCACTTGCAATGCTGGACGTGCAAGATTTCCTTGGGGATTTTCTAGGCAAATCTTTAAGTTTATCACTTTCTTCTGAACTTTTCAACCTTTCCACTATCTTGGAACTCTGACCGTTCTTAGAAACTTGATTTAACGTTGATGGGTGTGATTGCAAAGTCTCAGGCGCATCATCTGAAAGATCCATTACAGAAACATTGTCAAAGTCAGAATCTTCATTCTCTTCCTCGTATCCGTTGTCTATATCAGAGATGTCGGATCCTTCAGAATCTTCGTCCTTACCGGCAACATTGTCTTTCTCTCCACTGGGGTTTTCTTGATGCTCTGTTCCCTTTTTCTCTGACAATGCTGTTGATTGAAAATAATAATAATAATAATAATAATAAAGTTGGAGGACTGTGACATTGTTTACTCTACGGTGCAGATAGGTAGTTAGTAGTGTTCACCAAAGCAGCTGTTTGGCTTAGATTCTACAAAGTGAGGATATGCTCTAAGTAGGTCCAGGCTTTGAAAAGAGTAGGCTAGAGGCCTAAGTTTTCACGAAATTTCTCGAAGGACCTAGTGATTTCTAGATCCATGTCTCGCTTATATAAGAGCGGAGCACAATGTATGATGATTTGATTGATTGATGTTTTTTTTGTAGAGAGAGGAGCGTTTGTACTTCTGATAGTATGGTAGCATCTTGCCACAGTGAATGCTGTTATTTAGATCCATTATAGATCCAGATAATTGCCAAGTACTGATTTAGATCTAGACAGTCTTGAGTTGCATTCTTAACCCTCAGACAGGGTTGCGTTTCTACAAAGGATTTCTAGTATTCATTATTTTGTTAACGTTGACAAGATGGTGTGTCCAAGTCTACGTGAATTATATCCGACGACTTGACCTAAACCTGGGACGCGCTTTATTAAGTCATTGCCACAAGGACAATACACTGCATATTTAAATCATGTACAAATTGTTACAAATGCACATTGAATTTAGTTTATATATAATTTAAAAAAAAAGAAAAGTGATGGCATTAGAAAAAATTCACATTACCGTTTAAAGAGAGTGGAAGTGTTAGAGATGATAAGGGAAAAGAGAGAGAGAGAGAGAGAGGAGAGAGAGAGAGAGAGAGAGAGTGTTGCAGTGAGTCAGTTTAATGTACAATGTCAGCACTATATAGACTTTATTGTGGGCGGGCCCCAAGACTGACGTCTGACAATTTTAGGTGCTGCCACACAAGAGACAGGGCGGGGATACCATTACTTCTGTTTCAGCCTATCACATTACACTAACACCGATCCAGCCAGTAGGGGGCTAAATCGCCAGGGCTCGAACCACATACCTCTTGCATCAGAAGCCGATGTTCTACCCCAGGACTACCACGCCCCCCAGAGAGAGAGAGAAATTAATATATACCTTTTAAAGCCTCTCTGATCAGAAACCTGGCAGACTTGGGAATAACCTTTGGCTTGTCGCTTCCATTTTTCACACCTGTAATTTTTGTAATAATTTGGGACAGAGAAATTATTTATATTTGGAATGAAGGAAAAAAGAAACAACAACAAAAAATGAATGAATTCTGAATATATCATAATTTATATTAACTATCAAAGCTGCAAAAAACAAAAGAAGGGCCTTCAAATTCTAAACTACTTTCTCTGAATACTAAAAACCAGATGAGCATAGAGCAAACAAAAGGAAACCAAAAATCAAGACATTGTGGCTTTTCACTATGATCCATGAAAAAAAAAATATCTTGGACACATAGTCCCTAATTGGAAGTGAAAAATGAAATTGAAACCACTAAATAAATCTTAAGTACTGCAATTACAAATTCAAAGATGAATATTCAGTCAAAATAAATAATCCTTTACTACAGCAAGCTCAAAGTCAATTCACCCTCAGCCAAACTTTTCAAAACAGATAATTCTTTTATCTCACCTGTCTGGGAGAGCTGTTTCCATATCTTGTTGACCGTTTTCTGAGAACAAAAGAAGACAAACAAAGAAGGTTATTTGGGACAAATAAAATGCATCTGCAAAGTATCAGCAATATACTAGTAGACATCACAGTTTGTGTTTTCCAAAAACTGTTGATATGGGTGGTTTCAAGCTCAGCAATATTGTCAGCAATATTTGGTAAACATATTTCACTGTTGAAAATGTATTGTTAGAGGACATGATATTACATGAGACAAAACACAAAATCAAAGACATAATATATAACAGAAAAGCTAAATTAAAGAAAAAGAACGAAACTAGATCAGACCTGGGCTGAATTGAGGAGCAGGGCCAGCTTATTCAGGCGTTTTGTGTTGATACTCTTCTGCATGCTCAGCGATCTCTTGTCACCTGGAAGACAATAAACCAAATAAGAACTTTAACTTTTTCCCACCACACCGCCACATACTATATGCATTAATGTGCGCTTGTGCTAGCTCCTTTTTATACTGATCTGCACACATCCCATTACGAAATAATAAACATCAAAACTTTTAGCTTATCGACTATTTTGGAAATTCACCTACATAGTATGTACACGAGAAATAGGCCTCTAAACTTGCGATGTGAAATAGTTAAAGAAAACAACCCTGAAAGAGTCCTGGGATCACTATCTGGTATTATTAAGTGACAGCAAAGCTAAAGACTTTTGCTGCAGTGTTCAAAGTCCAGAGAACTGTGCAGAGAACAATATTGTACCTTTGATAAGAAAGTTATTGTCTTTTCTTTAGAACAATTTAAAATAACAATCATCTGTTCTTTAAAATAACTTATAATTCTTAAAACACAGAGGGGTTTTGTTAAATTAATGCACCCTGTTCAATAGCTTTATGCTGCAAGTATAAGTTTTCAAAAATAATACGCACATTGATACAGCGTCAACAATTGACCCCCCACCCCCCACAATAGTACTCACTTTCTAGGTTCTTGATAGTTGATTGCAATGATCTGCTTCTGAAAAGGTACAAGTAGGAGGGCAACAATTAATTAATTAATAAATAGCATACTTAACCCTAGTTCTGCTGGGCGAAAAATGTAACCATTCTTATACACTAAATACACATAGAGTGGCTTTTCAAGTTTTTTTAGAAAATGCAGGGTTTTTGTTCTTTATACATGTATACAAAATTGAACAGCCTGCCCCTATGATTTCTTACTCGAACACCCAACAAGGCACTGACTGCAAACTTAGCAGCCACACTCCAATATTCACATATTCACACAAGGCAGCTAGCCGGCACTCAGGTAACACCTTCAGACGCTTGAGTTAACATAAATTCTAAAAGATAAAAGGTTTTAAACATGCTAAGATCACACTAAAAAAATACTTGGCCTTAAATGACTTTTTTCTGTCCACAAAGACAAGTTTTTGCACGGTAACTTTTTTTAACACTACACTTATGCCAGGTTGGTGGGTTTTTTAAGTGGTTTAATAACGTATATTTTGCTAGAGGAATGAATTTTAAAAAATCAAAAAAAACAAACTCACTTTGCTTCTAAAGTTTTAATCTTTCTCTCCATGTCCAGCTTTTCTCTCTCCAGTTCTTGATTTATCTGAGCTATGGATGATCTTTGGTTCCTCAAGGCCTGAAACATGAGTGAATGATAAAAAAAAATTAAATTAAATTAGGCTAGAACAAACTATAGCATTACATCAACAAACTTTTAAATCAAAATTTTCTGGAAAAACAGAACACACACAACAGACTGTCAATGTAAAATGGTAAGATGTAGATAGCTATGATGGTATCTCTCAGAGGTCACTATTGTTTTATTATTAACAATTTTTGTGTGCATGCACTGCCATTTCTTTAATTCATAAGATGGACGTTATAAGTCAATAATATTCTGCAGTGTTTATTCAAAGTAGAAAATTTGAAAAGTTTAAACCATTGAATCAAGTCTTTTCTTTATAGGAAGTGGCTATTTACCCGGTAACCGGACAAATAGCCAAATGGCTATTCCTCCGGGAGTCTTGGATTGGAAAAAAATTGTGGCGTGCTAAAGCAGGAGGACGGCAATTTTGTTTTCCTGGGTTTCCCCGATCTATTTTTACTACCCCTTGCTGTTCTCACTTTTTATCTACTGCGCCTTACTAGCTTCTCCACCCCTAATGGAGAGTAGATATATTATAGTAGATCTAGTGTAGATCTATAGTCGACTTCACGCTTGTGGTCGAGAGAGAGAGAGAGAGAGGGGGGAAGTGGGGTACAGTTAGGGATTAGAGAGAGAGAGAGTGATTAAAAGAGTAGAGGGAGAGAGAGAAGTTTAGAAATAATAGAGAGAGTGGGGCAAGCGGGAGAAAGAGAGAGAGAGAGAGGGAGAGAGAAAGAGATAGAGAGCTTGGTTGAGCGAGAGAAGACATAGAAAGGTAGATTTTTTTGGGGGGGTGGGGTTCGGAACTGGATAATAATAATAATAATAATAATAATAATAATAATAATAATAATAATAATAATAATAATAATAATAATAATAATAATAATATTTAGAACTGCCTTCTGATTTAAACAGATCATAACATGGCTCTTACTGGTGCAGCTGTCAGAACCAATTATAAATAGGCCTAATAGTTTGAAAAAATTCCAAATCAAGACTGCCGGAGGAATAGCCAGAGAATAGCCTTTTGGCTATTTGTCCGGTTACCGGAGGAATAGCCTTTTGGCTATTTGCCCGGTTACCGGGAAAATAGCCACTTTCCTTCTTTATAGAGCAGAGAGACTCTCTATGTGTCTTAGGTTACCCTTGGGGATCCTATATATATGAAGAATTGAATCAAGTCATGACAGTGACATATACATACTTCCTCAGCATGAAGACGATCTGTGAGGTGAGTTACTTCACTAGACCTCTCTCTTAATGCAGATTCTAGCACTTCCCTTTTCTGTGAATAAGAAGAAAAAAAAGTGAAATGAACTCAGGGTGTAATTGTTTTAAAAAGTATCTGCCCTTGCATAGTTGCCATCTGACAGCTTTATCAGATGTTATCAGAGTCCCATGAGGAGCTGCCTGAGGCAGATAACAGAAAAATTCAAAGATCCAGAAATCGGGGTATGTTTGTCGCCATGGCACAATGGGAAAATGTTACACATACACATAGCCTCCCACACCAACTACAGAAATTTCTCTTTCCCTGTCCACTTCTATGATTCTCACTCTAAGTTATTCTTCAATGTTCTAAATCTAACATCTTCATAGGATTTTAAAAGCAATAATCCTTTAACTTAACGGATAACGGAGTCACAGTATTTCACCAGCAATGTTTATGAAATTTCACTACTTTTACTTTTTTAGGGTTTTTCTAAAACTTACATTTTTTGTCCGATGAAAAAAAGTTTTTGCAGATTTGAAACCAGTTTTTTATATTTCAAATGAAATGTCTATTTCACCTTGCACATGTACATGATGTGACTATGTTGAGTTAATGTGACCAGTTGAAACTTGGAACTTTTTAATTATATCATAATCTAAAGATCAGATTTTGAACTCACCTCCTGCAGTGGCTTAATGCTTTCCATAGCTGACTTGAGCTGTTCAGACAAGATGTTGGAATCTCTGAAAATAGCCATCAATTTGATTTGTCAGTAAAACACAGAAATAAAAATATTCTGTTTTTTCTTTTTCTTCTTCCTATTCTTTTCAGCCTCTGCAATGACAATTTGTCTAAATGCTTAACTAAAATTCAATGAAAAAAACAAAACAAAACATTTAGCTATATTGTAAGAAAAAAAAATTTGTGTTATAAAATACAATTACACTATTATGACATTTACTAAAGTAAACCTATGTAGATTTTCTTTTTTTACAGAACGAATCAAATAACAAATTTCATCAGTTCCTGTGTGCACTGTATAGTGACATGCTTTGCATACCTGTTGGCATTGTCCAGCTGCTGTTTAAGGGTCAACACTGTTTTAGCCTGAGTATCAGCCTGTGAGATCTGTTAAGGTTAATATCTTTTCTTGTTTCAAAATGGGTATACATGTTAATCAAATGTGCAATCAGAGACCAAACTCCTGGTTCACAATAACAGTGAAAAAGTATGGGACAGGGTTGCAGGGAAGTTTTCTCAACATCCAATGTCAGCACTATATAGGCTATATTCCAGACAGATTGGAAAAAAAAAGGCTAGGTGCAAAACATGAAGTTAAAGAAAGACACAACTGAAAGTGATTAATCAAAGAGCTGATCTATGTTTTCTTTACAACATAAAGTTATATTTTTGTCCTTTTTCGTAAACTTAACATAAAAATGTTAATATAATAAAATTAATAATAATAATAATAATAATGAAAGGATTATAACACAACCATTCAAATAAAATGCTTAACATGCTTAAGATTATATCTCTAACATTTCAAGCCCTATTAAATTATTATCATTCCTAACTTCAGCCCATCCAAACAAAAGCTCTAGAAATTATTTATTGTGCTGAACCAATTAACCAATAAATCATAAAGGATCTTTATAAAAAAAAAATACTTTGTGGTTTAAAAAAAGGATATCATCCTGCTTTGCCTTGAAACGTCGGATGAGCATACTGAAAAAGAAAATGCGAAAATATCCACATGAACATACATGCAACAAAATTTATAACAAAACTTGAGTAACGATTTACAGCTGTATGTATATCTTTTAACTCCCAGGTTTACAGTTAAAATGGGACATGTCACCTAAAACGCAACTTTAAAAAAATGTGCAATCAGAGACCAAACTCCTGGTTCACAATAACAGTGAAAAAGTATGGGACAGGGTTGCAGGGAAGTTTTCTCAACATCCAATGTCAGCACTATATAGGCTATATTCCAGACAGATTGGAAAAAAAAAGGCTAGGTGCAAAACATGAAGTTAAAGAAAGACACAACTGAAAGTGATTAATCAAAAACCTGTCCTATGTTTTCTTTACAACATAAAGTTATATTTTTTTTCTTTTTCTTAAATTGAAAATAAAAACATAATAATAATAATAATAATAATAATAATAATAATAATAATAATAATAATAATAATGATAATAAAAAGATTATAACACAATCACTCAATTAAAATGCTTAACATGCTTTAGATTACATATATATATCTCCAACACTTCATCCCTATTAAATTATTATCATTCCTAACTTCACCCCATCCAAACAAAAGCTCTAGAAATTATTTATTGTGATGAACCAATTAACCAATAAATCATAAAGGATCTTTATAAATAATAATACTTTGTGGTTTAAAAAAAGGATATCATCCTGCTTTGCCTTGAATCGTCTGATGAGCATACTGAAAAAGAAAATGTGAAAATATCCAGATGAGCATTAAAACAAAATTGATTACAAACGATTTACAGCTGTATGTATACCTTTTAACTCCCAGGTTTACAGTTAAAATGGGACATGTCACCTAAAACGCAACTTTAAAAGGACATTTATATAAGAAGTGTGTCTTTTATAGAAAAATATGCTCTTTAATCATTAACAAATGAATTTTCTAATGTTCCAATAGAAGACATCTAATTACGATTTTAAGGAAAATGAAGAACTTAGGACAACAACAAAAATGTAAATCCTTACTCAGTGCTGATAACTTTTTTCTTCAAGAAGAGGAAGTTCAACCTGTGTTCCTTCTCCATCCGCTGTATATCCTGTGTACATGAAATTGGTCAATAGAGAACATATAATAATTTAGCAATGTCAAAGCAAAATTATGATTAATCTGAATCAATATAAAAACTACATTAAAACAGAAAGCTGGAGGCATAACAAATACATAACTTTTTTAATTTTGGCAATTGGTTCGATAGCAAAATGGTTGGAGGCATTTTTTGTGGTAAAAAATGATCGAAATGTGCTAGGAAATGTTTTTATCAATAAATAAAGTTATTCTTGCTTTTCTCAAAACATCCAAAAATGACTTGGGCAAATATGGAATGAGCTTGACAATAATTTACAATTACATAAAATGCGTTTCAAGATTAGGTTTAAAAGAAATTGTTGTTAACCTAGATGCTTGACAATCACAGTTTAAATGTGATTTTGAGTGACAAGATCAATTCTTGGGTAAGATTTAACATATATTCTTTTAAGAAATTAAAAATATTGTGCCAACAAAATTGCATAAATGATACAAAGTAAAGAGGCAAACTGCTACGGCATTCTTTTTTTTAATTTATAAAATTAATTTACATAATACAGATTGGAAATGTCCTGCCTTATTCTTAAAACTTATTTTTCTTCTATTACACTGTTGCTGTTGTATATATATATTTGCATTGTTATTATTATTGCTAGTATTACCAAACATTGCATGTTTACTACCTATTTATTTCATTTTTTTTTTAATACTTTCTCTCTCTAACAAACAAAGGAAAAAAACATTTGAAATTATTTTACCATAGATCTATGTTGCAAACACGAATAGATCTAGGGCCTGCATTTATTATTTAAGAAAGAAAGATCTGAATTTGGAATAATTAAAAGGAAATTTAAACTTTAACTAAAGCAAAAAGGAGATATATGTGTTTTTATTAAAGATGATTACCAGACTGTTTAGAATTTAACTATGAGCCGGTATAGCCGAACTGCAGGGCTGTTCACGCAACCGTTGTGGAATTACAACAGCGATGATTGTAAACTCATTGTACAGGAAGAATTATAAATATCGCAGAGAGGCAGAAACTACCGAGGAAGGGAGAAAACTCATCTAAGCAAGGAAACAAAAACAAGGATTTCCGCAGATCCGTGGAAAACCACCATTGCTGCTATGTATTATAGATCTACTATTTGGCACGGTGTTTCAACTTTTCCAATCAGAACGCGACACAGATTAGAACTAAAATTATGATGTATTTAGTATGCTGATGTAACCCTCGCTGAGTCACGACTGGCGGTCTAGCTGTTGACTTTGCTAGGTAACAAAATATATTCTAAAGATCTATTGGTCGGGAAAACATGTCAATGGAAAAGGGTACACACTAAGAATTTCAAGAACTCAGTGTTAACAATGTGACACTGCTGTCAGACCTTGCAGAAACATGTATAGCGTATAAGTCATAAAGACGTACCTTTCTGTACTGAGAACATTTTGAACAACCAGCTGATGAAGATGCTGATAGATCTAAATCATGTTGGTTAGAATGTGATGCTGTTCCAGTTGTGTTTTCAAGAAGAGCTTGGAACTCTGTATCAAATCCTATGTTAAGGCCTAGATCGAGATCTTCCATCGTGCTCGGTGTATGTAGCAACCCAAAGTATCACTGGGAATACAGCATGACAGACAAAGACAGTAAAACAATCGATACATCGACATAAACTAACATGTAATTCATGTTGCCTCTAGATCTATATTCACCCGGCGTATACACAACGTGAAGGAAATGACGTTTGTTTATGTGTTAAACTAAAAATATGGAGCTACTTTAAACGAAGTTTTCAACTAAGACTATAATTTCTTAGTGTGTTGTTACGAAACAAACTTAATCTTGGAAAGAAAACAGGTTGTTGAGTTGTTGAGTTGGTTTAACATCCAACATCAGCAATAATTATATAGGCTTTATTTTGGACGCCCCCAAGACTGACAGTCTGACAATTTTTATGTGCTGCCACACACGAGACAGGGCGGGGATACCATGACTCCTGTCTCAGTCGGTCACATTAAACTGACATAAACCCAACCAGTAAGTAGCGCAATCGCCGTGGCTCAAACCCGGACCTTTTGCGTCGGAAGCCGATGTTCTACCCCAGGACCACCGCCCCCCCACCCCTAAATAGAATAGAGAAGCTCTCTCCTAGCTTTATTCAAAACGAAAAAAAAAAATAAAGTAATGACACACAAAAAACGTGGCAGTTGTGACGGGGCTCGAACCGACAACTTTCCGATTAGAAGCCGCAGTTCCTTGTTGGAAATTGGAAAAGAATCTTTGGTCGGAGCAAATGAACATTTGTCTTATTCAACGATTCTATGCGGAGACGGTACGCCACACTCAGAAACTCGGGTTTGTCAGCAGGGGGAAAAACAACGGTGATCGAAACCGCAACATTCCGGAAAGATGCTTCGCTCTCTATCATTGAATCCTCTTTGTTGGAGTTTCAATGCTCTCTTTGCTATTTAGAAGCTCTCCCCTGGATTTACGTCGTTTGGGTTAGGGCCTACCTAGAATATTCATAATTATACGCGGTCGTATCCCAAGACTAACGTCTAAAGAATTTACGTGCTGCTGCCCACGAGACATCGCGGGGATACAAGAACTCAGCTGGTCATATTATACTGACACCGACACAGCTACATGTAGTAAGAGGCAAAACTCGACAAATACAATTGCCCGATCGTGGGTTCGAACCATGTTACTCCAAATTCGAAGCCCAATGCACGTACGTGTGTCACTTGTGCTTGTATCCGTACCCTCCCGTTGCGATGTTTCCCCACCAGTTAGTTGTTTTTCTACCCTGTCATTATCATTAAATTTATCGTATATTTGAGAGGGGCATGGGGAGCAGATGCAACAGCAGCAGAAGCAGTAACAGCTTAGTAGAAGTTGTGGTAGTGATGATAGTAGTAATAGTAGTAGTAGTAGTAGTAGTAGTAGTAGTAGTAGTAGTAGTAGTAGTAGTAGTAGTAGTAGTAGTAGTAGTAGTAGTAGTAGTAGTGGTAGTGGTAGTGGTAGTGGTAGTAGTACATAAATCGGCTCATTTGTGGTGTAGGTCTTATGGAACCACAAAGGAACCGTTATGTAAGTATCATATCATATGGTTTGAAATTTTAATAATTACAAAAAACTAAAGTATTTCATTTTTTTTTTTCATTTTTGGTTGTCTAAAAAGAAAAATGATCTCTGTAGCCATCAATAGGATCGTAAAATATTCACATCATTAAAATTCCATTAAAAAAAAAACAACTATGGGAGTTTTTTTGTTTGTTTAAATTTAATGTATAATCATTTATTAACGATTGTTGTTGTTGTTTTTTTTATTACCTGCTTAAGATTTATGACCCAGGACTGGCGACAAAAGATTTTGAGAATTGTGCTTAATTCAAAATTTTAGATATCCAAAATTGTTAGGATTTCATTTACAGCATGGTGTTCATGTATTTTTTTTTCAATGCATTAGTTGGAAGCTGTTAAAGTCACATAAGTATTAATTAGAGTCTTGAATGATGTTAACGCCACATATTGGCAAATAACGAGTCTACCAAACTTTCCAGAACCCGGTCTTATACGTATTTGAATTTCAAACTGCATGGCTACAAGAGGCAGCATAATTTTAGCTTTACTTACAAGAAGGGAAATCAGAAAATGGCGATAAATAGAGCTTTAGGAAACCTTGAACTGAATACATGTATAAATGAAAAAGAAAGAAGTACACAAGTTTTTTTTTGTATAAGTCACTTGTATTTTTATCACTACAAAAATCACACATGTTTCTATATTTAGATAAGACAAGATAAGAGAAGTCTCTATTATCACATTTAATGGTACAAAGACTATAAAAAGGTGCTTAAAAATATTCAGTCTTTTGTTGCAGCAGGGGCAGAAATCCAACTGAATTTCCAAGAAGGGAGATCAGAAAATGGAATCTAGAGGAACCATCAAACTAAATATAAAGAAACAAAAAGTCCACACATCTTACTATAAGTCACTTGTATTTTTATCACTACAAAATCCACACCAATTTTTGGATTATATATTACAAAGGCAAATGTAAATAGTGAACACTCAAAAAAAAATATTTAAACTACTTTAAAACAAAAGAAATGCAATCACACATAATCAAAACTTAACGCAATGCCCAGAGGACATAAATATACACATAGTTGTTCTTTTACTAAGACACATAGAGTCACAAGTTGGTTTATCTCTCGATAAATTAAAATATAAAACAATTTGATAACGGGAGATGACATTCATTTAAAAAAAGCTAGGGTAATCTGTAAATTGATTTCAACATGCATAAAATCTCACAGAGATGAAGATAGGTAGAAAGTGGCCTTTTAAAGGTGGGTTATGAATTATCACAACGAATTTACATTAACATGTGCTTCATAATTATGCTTTCAGTGCAAGCCTTATGAAAATGCTTTTGCCACTGTTGGTGAACATATTTCCAAACACACAAATAATGAAACAAAATATTGACAATATTTACTTAAATGCCTGAGATCCGAACAAATACAGTTGGTGTTATTTATATATTGCTTGGTGGCATAGTTATTTAGGCTACAGTATACAGTTTATTAATGCACTCAAAATTCTATGAAACAAATCCTGAGGGGTTGATTCACATTTTCTATTGTATATCACTTGCCATCCATTGAAAGTAAGAAAAACATTAAAGAAAAATACATAAATTGAGCAATAGAAGTTGAAGTAAAGCTTTCTATTTTTGGAAACATACTCATTATGTCACTTATAATTAAACCTTGTATTTTTTTTATGTGAAAAATATTGATTATGGCATGTATCCCCCTTCCTTTTTTTTGAGTTTGTGTGTAAAAAAAATATGTGTGACTCTTCGTGCAATTAACCTCATAAATAATTATGCCTCTCTCTCGGTCACATTCACAATTTAAATTAACACTTGCATCTGGGGACTTGGCATCGCCACAAAAGATATTTGTACAGGAATCTTTTAAACTTCATATTAATACTGCAGCAATAAATCACCACAACAAGGATTTTAAAAAAACCCTCCAAAATGAGGTAAAAAAAACCAAACAACTATCAATTATCATTAACTTATTATAATACTTGCATGTTAGATTGAAGCACATAAAAAATGATAGTGATGGTCTAAGCACAGCAAAACAATTAAGCACAATGCATAAATTAAAGGCTGAATATCATTTAAAAAAGAAGAAATAACAAGTAAAACTTTACAGGTTTTTTACCACAGGGTAAGTTTCTTACTCCCGCAAAGCAATACTTTTCGACATTTTGGCACAATATAGTCGTCAAAGGTCAGATCAAGGCAACAATTACCTGAACCAACCAACCGATCAATCAACCCCCCAAAAAAAGAAAAAAATTGGCAATCAGCTATGTTCGTTAATCTTTTTCTTTTTTTTTTTTTAAATCCTAGAGGCGAAGTGTTGTCAAAACGAACAATGGATGATAAAGCAATGCATATTTGTCACAAGTAGCTTTGAATTTCCTTAATACATGATCAACATTTTTGTAAAAAAAAACATGATCATGAATAAACCATATTAATTGATTAAGTAATTGGTCTTTTTTCAAATGTCACATTAACATTGTGTTTCGTCATCAATTCCTCTCTAGCTATGTGGTAAGTCATATAAATGGAGAATGTGAAAAATACTTTAAAAAATAATCTTAAAATGTTTATATGTGCATTGAAATCAATTTGAGGAAATTAAGTATACGTTGTATGATTAATATTCACCCTTGGTGGAATGTAAAGCAAAAAAGAAAAAAATTACAGGTAACTGCCGTGAGGTGATTCTTGGTCTTTGAGCCCACTTTATACGTGTAACAGCAATTATTTCTCATTAATCACTACATTGGCGCTAGTATAGATTCAATATAATTGATCCCCCAAATTAAGTCAGTCAGATTCACTTCCAGAAACATTGGAGAAAAAGAATTTACTTTTTTTTGTATTTTACAGGACTAAAAATATGTCCACAATTTCCATTATTTGGTGCAATTCACTGAAAAGCTAGTGAAAATGCATTTATCCTAACATCAAGATTTTCAAATGTGATACAACTACAAGCAACACATGAATCTCTCAGATCTTGTAAAGCGAGATAATTAAAATGAAGTGAAATTTTAAAGTAAAGGTCAAGGTATAATGTTGTCTCAATAATTCCTGTTGATGACGGGTGTAAAGCTGTTTGATGCATAACAACACACTTACTTTGAGAGCAGAGGTTAGATCAGTAGGTAGAATAATACTGGTGTATGTAAGGCTAGTTAATGCATTGCTCTTTTGTAGCATAATCTTTTATCTTTAACAACTCGTCCTTCAGTAAGAAAAAAGGCTTTTACAAAATTCATTTTGCTTTCAACCTAGGCAAGTTTACCATGTTATACACAATATGTACATGTATTCCACAGCAAAAACACAGAAGAAGTTTATTATTGATTGTAAAGTAACGTTACACACTCTTCTTTTTAAAGATACAAATGAACCTGTGAGTAGAGCAGTAAAAAAGGACAACTGAGTATTGAAATCATGGCATTTATAAAACCATAGGCTTACATTGCCGACTTAAATTCGTTATCAAATAAATGTTTTAAGTATCCAATCATAATTAAGCCAGCAACAAACGGTTTGACTTTATGCAGATTTACAGATACATGGAATGATTGATAAATGAAGGCTTTGAAAAGTTAAGTCACTAAATGTGAATGTAGAAAATGGTTTCAACAATGTATTAGCATGTACTCAGCTGGATACAACAAGATGAACTTGGGTGTCCTCTAAAACAACCAATAAAATCACAAAAAATGACGGAAAATGACAAAAATACCCCCTTTCCATTTATAGATCTATCTAAAACTTATGTCAAAACATGGGCATAAAGGTTTAAAGACTTAAAATCTGTTTTAGTCGTTTAAGTTGTAACTTTAAAATCTAACATTTCTTAACTCAAATCAAACCTGGTTAAATAATGATGCTGAATATACTGTAGCAATACAGGTAATGTTGTGAATGTGTCTTACAATACATTTTTGTTTAAGTTAAACAAGTTGTGCAAAAGGCACTGTTAAAAAAATTTCAGTGAACTTTTTTCTTGTCTAATATCAGCAGTTTTATGTTAACAACTATACAAACTCTCAAGCTAAATGCTTGACAATAAAGTTTATACATTTGCTAACCAGTTCTGATAATTTGAACTTTAAATTTAAATCAGCATTAATCTTCCCAAAACAGCAGCAGAAATTAACTTTCCCATTGAAACTTAATTTTTACAAGTATTTTCAATGCATAAATAATCTTGTAAAAGTAAAAGATTTTTAATGTGGAAATGGTGAATTATAACATATATCACACTGGTTATTACACAAATATGCTATAAAGTTGTAAATATGTAAAACTGTCTACATACACACTGGTATTAAAAGTGATGACATTTTCACTATCTTAATCACAGTAGTTATAAGCCTTTAACACTATCAAACAAAATATCTTGAATAATATACTTGAGCAAATGTTACTTAGAAATTAGCAAGATGCTGACAACATTTTAAATTCAATAGTAATAGACTTAATATACCAGAGCTGAAAGCGTACACACCATTAAGTACATAAATAAATAACAATATTTTCACCTCACTCTTTTATCTCAAGATGTATCTCAAGCCGTGTTATTTCATACATAATGGCAAAAGACCGTTACACAATACCAGCTAAAATGCCTATCCCTAACATCTGGATCCATATACTGCCTTTTGGTGGCACACAGAATTGACCCCACCGCCAATGTAATATTGTCAAAGTTTTCACGGAAAATTAAGTAATTGATACAGAGGGAAAAAATGGTTTGGCCCAGAAATGGATTAATAAATGGTTTTAAAAAGATTTTGTGTGCTCTGTCGAAAACATGATGTATTTGTAGTTCGATGTATCGTGGCTATAAATAAAGGAGTACTTTTCTGTCAAATAATTAAACATTTCTCGTTTACATTTTAATAAAACAAATGAGCGGCATCCATGACATGTACGAACCTAAGACAAGCAGGCAAGATAATTTGAAAGAGCTAAAAAAAAAAACTCCATTGATACAGTAAGACAGTTGTAACAAAGATTAACTAACTAGTTTTAAGATAATGCAGAGAGTAAAAAAACCCAACAAGATTTGATCTTTATAATGGTGAGATTCAATAAACAACAAATGTAATGTAAACCACATTACACAGTTAGAAAAGTATTAACTTCCAATTAGTACTTCTGGTAAAATAAATATTCTATGTACTCACTATGTATGTAAGCAGGCAGATAAAACATGTTTGAGATTTCTCTTCTCCTAAATTCAATTTAGATATGGACAAAAAACACAGTGATTTCTGAAAGCTCATAACATTAGGGATCCCTAGCCAGCTATCATAAGACATTGAGGCAGTGCTAATTTAAAAATTGAAGAAGAAAAAAGGTGTACAACCAACAAATAATTGTAATATTGAATATAATATAAATGCCTAGTTGAGATCATGATTTTAATTTATGGAACAGTGTAGAAAAACAAAACCAAAGCCATTCTAGTCAAAAGCTTTTATGACTGACTTAGCGACTCATTTCCCAAGATCCAAGCCTGACAAATCCTGCTGACAAATATTTTAGACAGTTGATTATCACTTGGCCAGAATAGTTTGAGAAGAACACATTTTTTTGCCTTGAATATAAAAAGAAAACAAAAACAGAAACAACAGCAATATTTCACACAATGTTTTCATAACTATATAAAGCTTTTAAGTTTTAGATTGTATATTAAAATGTTCTGAATCAAAACAACAAAACAAATTTTCTTTGTAAATTTCATAATGGCTCCAAAACCTTTTTTTGGAATGATTTAAAACTCAGTAGAATTGTGTAAATAGAATAAAATAATTAACATGGCTGCTTAAGTAGAAATATAACCATCAGACGACAAAAGTGCCACTATGGATTTAAAAACAATGAGAATATATGTCATAAAGATTAAGACTTGGAATGAGACAGAATGATTTGAGAAACAGCCCTCCCACAAACTGTTGAGAAATATGGCTGCAGTAACACAGATATGCAGAATTCTTATTTCACCTGATGTGTAAAAAAATAGTTTTAAAAAAATTGTAGAGGTATTTAAATACTTTCCTTACCCAAATGTTCACTATCAAATCATTTTTCGGGTTTGCATTGCATGAGTCAGTTTTATAACTTCATTGTATTTCATTCATTCATGATCTTGAAATATAGCTTGTATAAAAAATTCAAAGAACCAGGAAAAGTTACACACAAAATTTTCATTATGCATGAGTGTATGAATACAACATAAAGTAGATTGTAAAAGTTTCTTGTATAAATCAACATTATATCTAAGACTTTCCTTAATGTAACAAATAGATTTAAGATGCACATCTTATGTGGCAAAGTGGTTCTTTTAAATACACCATAAATTTAATTTGCCCATAAAAAAGATTATGGTGATGTTATTTTGAAATTCTAAGACCTTCGTTAATAATTATTGTAAAACCAACAGTTTTTGACATAAATAAGAATAGAGATTGAACAAATTCAGAGAATTCTAAAAAGATAACTTCTCTTTTCTCTCAGCTGTATTAGGCAACGTCTTATGGTCCAAGGTTTTCCAAAATTAGCTCATTTATCGCAGTTTGAGCACTTTGTCATCGGAGAGGGTCAGGTAAGGCCAAAATCCAAGAATATACTGTGAACAAAAACACAGAAGGTAAGTACAACAACAACAAAATCCTCAAATATGACATTTTGTGGTTAGCTAAAATATAATTTCATGTAAACTTAGTGTGCAATTTAGAGTCATAAAAAAAAACCCAACAACAACCCAATCTTATTTTGATGTAAAAATTTCAAGGAATGGAATACGTCTATAAGAATAAAATCATCAATTATTTGTGCATCAGTCAATATTAAATCTCTGTGATGGGATCTACTAGTAACTATCACACAACTTACTTTGAGCTGAGGATTTTTTTTGAGGTAAACATAACGAGCATGCATACTGAAATAGAGAAAAGTTAACAACATATTAATAGAATCATTTATTTGGATTTATTAGCTAAATTTTTTTTGCAGCTACGGTTGACTTTCTGAAAAAAAGAAATATGTGGGAGAAAGAGAGAGAGAGAGAGAGAGAGAGAGAGAGAGAGAGAGAGAGAGAGACAGACAGACAGACAGACAGATAGAGAGAAAGAGAGAGGGAGGGAGAGAGATAGAGAAAAAGAGAGAAAGTGTGGAGGGAGGAAGAACTGTGAAAAACTTATCAAGGAAGAGAATGAAAACACAAAGAATAATGACTACAAAAAATAGATTGTAAAATATAGCATAAAAAGTACATTACTAAAAGTGTTTGATTAAAAAAACATAATTGGGATATTCATAACTTTATTGTTATGTTCTTACTGCCACTTATCTTAAGAAAATAGAGTACCTTGAAAAGAAACAATATTACAATGTTCTGAGCTAAAAAAAACAACCCAGCAAACCAAAATAGTATAAAAGTTAAAAACCGAACTCACGCAAACAAGATACCCATGTAAGTGCCAAAGCCAGCGAAAATGTGCCACCACGCATGGCATTCCAGTAACATCCCTGACGCACTTCCAGGTGGCAATTCTCGGATGCTCCTATGGGAGGTACAAAATCATATGAAGGAATTAACTTTAATTTGCCAGGTGACAAATTCATTCCCATTTTTACCTCATTTGCATGACTGTTTTTCACCAGAACTGATTTTAAAATTTCAGCTTGTTAATCACTTACAATCACTTACAGTCTTGGACAATTTATCTGTAGATCCTTCATCTATGATAAATGTTCATCGAATCTACACCTTTATAAATTAGGTATACTTAAAATCTTCATATTGGGAAATAATAATAATAGAAAAACAAAACTAATAAAAGAAAGAAAGAAACCTGTATATTTTAAACAAAATATATAATTTTATTGTTGAAATGTTGTAATGATTATTTGCTTAAACATGCTTCTTTTAAAGTTCCTTTATACTCGAAATTGTAAATGTTTAAGCTTACCGTAATTGTGAGCAGAAAACATTGTCAACATTCCAGAGCAGAAAACCAAAGGCGTAACTGAACAAGGCGGTAAAATAAATGGGCATGCTGCATTTTAGGGTCCTATAACACAAAGAAAAACAAAGGTAGAAAAGAAAGATATTATACGATTGCACAGTTTTGTAACAGTTTCACAATGCTTGATGACGAAAAATGATCATGCATATTTACGCATGCTTAACATCATACAAACAGTGGCTGTTTAAAAAAAACTAAAATTTCAAAGTAAAACCTTTTTGTTACATTTGTGATCTTCTTTATCACAAACCAATGCTGCTAACTGTTACACACTTAAGAGTTACTTTTTAGAATTTTAATTTGATTGAAAAAAGTCATTTGATCTGGTTATTTATGGTACAAATTTGGAAATTGTAGATTTGACTGTAATACTCTAATCTTAATTTTTCTTCTTCTTATATAAGTACAACTACATGCTGCTTTTTTGTTAATTGACAGGTTCAACTTACATAAGCATTCTTGTTGACAGAGCCACAATGCAGAGAATCAACAAGGCATATGAGACCTGATTAAAAAAAAAAAAAAAAAGAAGGGAAGAAAAAAAACCCCCAAAGATTTTAAAAACAGTTTGATTCAATCTATTGTTTAAGACAAAATAGTAGAAGTTTCAGTCTCCTGCTATCCCAATCATTTGGACCAGAACAAAATAATATTTCGGGACATAATACTCCCAGTCTCATCTTACGTTTGATATGCAGTATGAATGCTAATAGTAAACACATTTACTCTTGTCTGACTGCTAGTAAATGTGAAGATTATTTTGAGTTTAACATATTGTGCTATATGTCTCTCCTGAAGTCACACTCTTTAAAAACAAATGATTGCAGGTCCTTAAGATTTTGTTAAACAGTGATTTGTTGCAAAGAATGAAAAAAAAACCCACCATAACAATAAAAAACACACAAAGTGTTAAATAAATGAGTTTCCAACATACCTGATGGAATATGGGGTTGTTGATCAGAATGTAAACCTGTAAAAGGAGGAAAAAATTGTATGTTTCACTTGAGCTGGATAATTATAATGTACATTATGGAAAACTTCAGACTCATATCAAGTTCACAAGTTTTTTAAACATTATTTCCTTCAAGTTAAAAGTTTCCAGGCTCTAGACAAAAAATAATTCCACAGGAGAAACTATCAAAGAGGATTATTTAAAGACCAGGCACATGTAAATGATAAAATAAAGTGTACTAACAATAACAATGACAATAATAATAATAATAATAATAATAATAATAATAATAATAATAATAATAATAATAATAATAATAATAATAATAATAATAATAATAAAAATTGTAAGAACATTGAAATTACCCACCAGTGTCACAACTGCACAGTACGAAAAGAGACCAATCTGAAGCAGTGAGTTCTTTTCTCCTGGTTTACTTGTTACCATAAATCTGCAGAAAGAGCAGAGATTGATGTAAGCAAAGCACACAAAAAAAGAAAAGTGTATGTCTCATATTTTAAAATTTCAAAATTGAAGGGTAACTACTAAACATCTGTATAAAATTAAGAAAACACCTTTACTGTAAATTCTTGATTGCATTAGTAAACTGCCTTCCCTAGCGTTTGGCGCAATCACATTCTAAATATATAATTTGTATAAACCATTGTAAAAAACATTATTCTCATATTTTCATGTACTTACATGAAAGACATGTCTTTTACTACTTAAATCGGTTAGGCACAATACCCATTGTCGATAAAAAAAAAATGGGGGGAAACATTAATGACTTATCTTGGTGCATAGAGCATTGCTTTTTCTCTAAATATGCGCAATATAAATGCCGTTCATTATTATTAATATTGACTTACAGGCCATAGATTTGAAAGCTGCAGCCCCATATCATTGGAATTTCGTCCATGAGCTGTATGAACAAAACAAAACAAAACATGAGAGCTAATCAGCTATAATTATAATAACCATCTTTGAATTCAAATGATATAGATCTAAACAATAAACTGCGAGGGTACCTGAATCTCTCATTTATGTTCATCTGGAGCATTAGTCTATGTATTTTAAATGAAAGTTTTGTTACTTAGATTAATTTCGATTCTTAGAGTGTATCCTCTGGAATATGATGAGAAAGTTTATTTTTAAGTCTTACAACAGAGTCAGTTATTATTGCCTTTTTTCATATTAATTCAACTTCTATTATTATTTGGACCTGGATATGTTTAATGATCTTCAATACATTTCAAAGCATACTGTGAAATAATATGCCCAATGAGATAGTCTCTCATAGCAGCAAAAGAAGATGTTAGAATCACAGATATATTTTCAGGCACATTAGAATTGTAACTGGCTCACCAATCTAGAAAAACCAGCATAGAGCTATGTTTTCATTGGTTCTAAAGACATACCTGCATGCTGTAGCGAAGGGTCATGTGAAACAACCAAGATCCTAGACCAACAACTGGAAAAGTAATAAAAACACAAACATTTGATATACTTCATTTATGTAGCTAGAAGGATTATTTATATAAATAGTATAATAAAATTTGTTTACAAAAAAAAAAAAATTTCGATATAAATTGAAATGAATGTTTTTAAAACAAGAACAAAGGGTTGAAACATAAACCGCCACACAGAGCTCAGTGCACCATATCCATTTTTAAAACTTTCATATTACCATTTACAAAATATTAATAAAAACATATTAAGCTGTTTTGAAATATGTCATATTTTTCGGTAGACAGGCAATAATAAAAAAATGTAGTATTTTTTATTTTACTAATAATAACTTTTAAAAAAAAATTGGAAGTGAAGAAAAAATATGAATTTTATCTAAAGATGAAAATTCTTGAATAGACACCTTGATAAACACAAACAATTATAAAAAACAAAAACAAAAAAAAAAACGTGAAAAAAATACTTTCCACAGGAAAACTCACCAGCTAATGCAACGAAGCTGTAGACAAAACGCTTCTCGTGATTTTCTTTGAGACCCAATGATACCATGACAGCAGGGCTAAGAAGCATTAGTGCATTAGAAAGTGTGTTCCCTGGAAGAGAAAAAGCAGAAAGAAAAATAACTATTGAAACCATTCTCTAATCAGCCACCCTTTCCAATTTAAACTAAATCTTTTGCTGGAGACAGAAAATTTACAAAAGTCTTACTATAATGTCTCCTTGTTCTAAAAAAAAAAAAAATCCAATACAGTGATGAAAACACTAAGTGGGATATCCTGGACTTAGCCTGTCATATTATACTGACAGTGACACTTTCAAAACAATTAGAAAAAAAGCGGGACTCAAACTCCAGTCCTACTGCGCTGGAGGCTGACACCTTATTCCGACCACTACCACCACCACAGTGTCACACAGACTCCAATTAAAATGGGTGGAAATAAATACACTCAAAGTAAAAGAAAAAGAAAGACCCTTTAAAAGAAGATCTACAATTATGCATGTGTGTAAATGGTAAATTTAGTTTTATATGGAACGTGTGCCTCTTTCTTGGTCATGCTTAACTAAAAAATAGCTGAGTCTAAATGCACTACATAGGGTTTCCATCAACATTTTAAACATTTGATAAACCGTTACTTTATTTATGTAGCTAGAAGGATAATTATTTATATATAATATAATTTGTTAACGAAAAATTTAAAATAAAATGTTTTTCAAACAAGAACAAAGGGTTTAAACATAAACCGCCACACAAAGGTCAATGTACCATATCCATTTGTAAAACTTCTCTTACTACCATTTACAAAAAATTAATAAAAACATATCAAGCTGTTTTTTGAAATATGTCATATTTTTCGGTAGACAGGCAATAATAAAAAAATGTAGTAATTTTACTAATAATAACTTTTAAATTTCACCCCACTTTATCCTCCTCCTTTCTTCTACTTTTTCTTCTCATCTTATGGCCACCGCCATCCTTCTCCTTCTTAAATTAAAGTTTGCTGTTCCTTTCCTTCTCTATACTGGTATATAAAAATTAAAATAGTGAGTGAAGGTAGAGATTTAATCAAGAGCTGTATTTAAAACTTTAGCATATTTCATGCTTAGGTTTTTCACATAATTTATTTTCTGTCAAAAAAAAAAAAAAATTGGAAGTGAAGAAAAAATATGAATTTTATCTAAAGATGAAAATTCTTGAATAGACACCTTGATAAACACAAACAATTATAAAAAACAAAAACAAAAAAAAAAACGTGAAAAAAATACTTTCCACAGGAAAACTCACCAGCTAATGCAACGAAGCTGTAGACAAAACGCTTCTCGTGATTTTCTTTGAGACCCAATGATACCATGACAGCAGGGCTAAGAAGCATTAGTGCATTAGAAAGTGTGTTCCCTGGAAGAGAAAAAGCATAATGAAAAATAAATATTGAAACCATTCTCTGATCAGTCACCTTTTCCAATTTAAACCAAATCTTTTGCTGGAGACAGAAAAGTTACAAAAGCCTTACTTTAATGTCTCCTTTTTCTAAAAAAAAATAATCCAATACAGTGATGAAAACACTGAGTGGGATATCCTGGACTTAGCCTGTCATATTATACTGACACTTACAAAACAATTTAGAAAAAAAGCGTCAGCCACAGCAAGACTTAAACTCCAATCCTACTGCGCTGGAGCCTGACACCTTAATTCAATCACCACCACACACAGACTCCAATTAAAACGGTGGAAACAAAATACACTCAAAGTAAAAGAAAAACCCTTTAAAAGAATACCTATAATTATGCATGTGTGTGAATGGTAAATATAGTTTTATATGGAACATTTGCCTCTTTCTTGATCATGCTTAACTAAAAATAGCTGAGTCTAAATGCACTATTATATAATGTTTCCATCAAAATTTTGTAATATGCATTATATAGTTAGTACAGTGGTCTCCGCCTGAGAATAAGCCCAGGGCTGAGGAGACAAGAACAGCCGGTTTTTAGAGGGTGTCCTTCTCCTAGGGATGAGAAGAAAATGCGCAGAGGAGGCAGAAAACAAGTGATCAGCCCTCAAACAATAGTAATCTGTGGTTTACTGTTACGTTCATAGGTTCCCTAAGATGTTATTTTGGTTTTGTTATTTTTTAAGAGTCTAAATGAGGGCCTTTATTTCGCTATTTCAGAACAGTAAAATATTGAGATGAAGGCACTCACAGTCGTCGTATCAGTCCAAGTTTCTGTAAAAAAAACAACAACAAAACAAACGGGAGCTAAGAGAGTGAATTTGACACTGGCTCAACCAGTGCGAAAAAATGCAGCAGTTAAAGCACAGATCGAATCTATAGATCTCTCATTAGGGGCTGCACGCTCCACAGAAGAGACAGGCAGACAAACAAACAGAGAGAGTCAAAGAGAGACAGCAGACGATAGCGAGGGAGATATAAAAGAAGATCGCAAAAGAGAGAGAGAGGGAGAGAGAGAGAGAGAGAGAGAGAGAGAGAGAGAGAGAGAGAGAGAGAGAGAGAAAA
>RQTK01000488.1:242969-307969 GCA_003991915.1 Elysia chlorotica
TCTTTGTAATGGCTACCGGCAGACCTGAATGTCAACATGGCTGCTGCAAAAACATGTACCAAACCTGATCAGATATTGAATTAAATACCAATCATTATAACTTAACCACTGACTTTCATGAATCAATTTATTAGAGAGTTCCACTTTCTTTGATGTCTCAACTAAAAATAATTTTATAGGACAAAACCACATAGATCCATAGTTATGAGAGTGCATAGCAAACAAAAACACTAGGGCTTTAAAGATAATAAAACGGTGTGTAGTGATGTTGCGCATATAAACACTCGTCCTAAAAACACTTATCTGTTTTTGTTTCTAGGTGAAATTTATAGAATACTCAACTTACAAAATTCTGCCACATAGTAAGTGACAGCGTAATTTTCTTCACACCAGTCAAGGGTGGCTGTCTGTTTGCCCCAATATCCTTCAACAATTGGAGCCATTCTTGCAGCTAAATGGATGCACAATTGGCTATATTTAGATCTAGATCTAGAAACAGATTTCACTTTGTTATATAAATTTGTAAATTCCAAGAAAAGTCAATGTAGATTTGGTGTTCTTGAAAAGCTGTACAGCTGCAGATAACAAAGATCTATCTGCGTATGAAACCCATTAATTCAACGAAATTGTTAACGTTTTATCCGAAAGTTGATAAGATTCCATACATTCCTTTCCAATATCTAGATCTAGATAAAACGTGAACCAAGGTCTAGATCTATGCATGCTTCGTCTTGCATGAGTGTCCAAGCCTGAATCAACAGGCCCAGATTCGGAGACAAGCAGCGGTTGCTGTGCCCGTAACGGAAGTATAAACTTTCGATAGCTGTCGCTTAAAATCATTACAAAGAGTATTAATACATAAATCCTAATTCAAGGGTAGGGTGGGGGATTAGAAAAATTAAATCAAAGTATTTACGATACTCGGAATCTGGAATGCAATTGGAGTAATCCCAATTTTCAAGATACTCAAATTAAAAGAATTGAACATTTCCCTCATTGTTCCTTACAATAAACCCCATGCAGGTCAAGTCTCTTACAGCCCTAAAAATGAAAACATCTTTGAACTCGTGTATTTTCTCAGATTCTCCTCTCTCTCTGCCGAAGTCAGCCACTGCAGCAGGTATTCTTAGAAAACTCTCTTGGCCATAAATTTCGTGCACTTTGCTACGTACTTAGGTAGATCAAGATCTCTATCGTGGATGCTACTGAAGATATAGATCTAGATCATAGTAAACTATCCGTTCTAAACCCAATGACAGACGGGTGTAGGCTAGGCCTATAGTTTTTAGCAAATGACTACAATGTATTTACCGACGGTTTGTTTTAAAAAGTCTACATCCTAGCAATCACACAAAAATACAGTCTTTTTTTTTTGTTGTTGTTGTTTTTTAAAGTGAGGGGCATATTTCTGGAATTAAGGTCAAACATGCACACTTAATACTATTTATGTACAGTTAAATTTTACATTTAATTTTGCTTCAAAAATACCAGTTACCTATATTGATTTACATCGCATATTAAAATTTTGTGTCTTTATTAGTTGTTTTTTTGTGTGTTTTTTTGTGTGTTTAGATGCTCTATTATATATATATATATATATATATATGCACTAGATCTATATTGAGCTTAGAATCGTATTTCTATCCAAATAATGCACAGAAAAGATGTTTATAAATCTTTGATAACTAGGCAGTGTATTTTTTATTTCACACTGTGACTGTATGTGATGTTTCTTGAGACCTAGAAAATGTTGAAATATGAGACAGTTTTGCTTTCTTCACGGACTGACCAAATAATTTTATTGAAACATAAACACCATATAACTTGGTGCACAGCCTATATATAACAAAAACTGTGCATAGCAATATTGTACACATACACTAGTGAGTAGGGACACTCCCCAAAAATTTAGTGCATAGAAATATACACATCACTAGCTATAATGGACTTAATATAGTGCATGAAGACACTTCCAAAGAATTTAGTGCATAGGCCTACTATTGATAAGTAGATTTACATTAAAAATTAGACTAGGCGACTGGAGAACAGTACTTATGCTATTATTACTACTGGACTATTGGTGGAAAGTTACAAAGAAAAAATATTTTTAGTTGTCAAAAGACTGCAACAGGCTCAAAGTCACAATGATAATATTGATCTTCATCCATCACCAATGTCTCAGAAAACTAACTCTACATAATTATAATTATATTTGTAATATTTTCTCCACGTTGGCTCTGCACTGGTTCTGGATGTGATCTAACTGATTTCATTTGAGTTTTATATTTCATTTTGCTTCAAAAATCCCAGTAGCATATAATATATATTATATTGATTTACACCACATGTTAACATTTATTGTTTGTTTATTTTTTTTGTACTGTTTTTTGTGTGGATAGTCTTTCAACAGGTGAATGAAATTGGAAAAAATTGGACTTAATTGATACAACTATCATGGACGAAGTTGATATACGCCATGCAGAATCCAGTGATTGTGAAGAAATTGTCAGGCTCATTGTGGTATGATATCGGTGGTAAAACTTCTCAGCTTCTCTGATAGATATAAAATGTAAAAACTTTTAAATGTTCTTTAGGTACAGTATGAAAAGGATTTGAAAGTCTGTTTAAAATCAACTTTTGACAATTTTTATATGTAATTCTGTTTACCAAGTCAGACAACATAAATATATTTATATCTCTTCTCTGTAATTTGTTTTTCAGTATTTTTCATTACAATTTTTATGGCTCTATCATCATGCTTCATTAAATATTATTCTAAATATAATAACTATGCTAAAAGTGTTTGAATGAAAAGGATAGACAGACTAGTGGATTCCAAAAAGAGAAAAAAAAGTATGTGTATTGAGTATTAAACAGTATAAATGAGAACAATATATTAATTTGTAACTTGTTGAACAATAGTGTTTAAAGCACAATTTAAAAAATAATCACTTTTGTTGTTCTCACTTAGATGGAAAGACTTTTTCTCTTTTTAGCCATTTTTTTTGTATAGTCTTACAGTCTTAGCAGATTGAAGAACAATAGAATGTTTTAAATTTTTCTTTTTTTTTTTTAACTAAAAAGAATGCAGTTAGCTATAGTGCTGTTTTTACCCGTGTATTTTATTGTAGGAATTGGCAGAATTTGAAAAGATGGTTGATCAAGTCAAAATGACACCACAAAGTAAGTTGCTTACATTTGAAGGATTTTTGGTGCCAGAAATGTTAAAAAATTACCATGAATAAATTTACCAATATAAGATAAATTAAGAAGGGTTATCCTTTCTTTTTAGAATTCAATATTTTTTTTCATGATCTTTCAAGCTAAATATAATTTTAGAAATCTTTTTTTATAGTTTGCAATTGCTTTATGGGCTATACATGTATTATTAAGATGTTAATGACTTAATACAAATATTATCGGAAAACTGATGTTGAGGTCACCGAATATCTCTGAGACAATCATCCCTCGCATTTAATTAGGCTGGGCTTAGTACCTATGGTCATGTAGATCTAGAATGTGCCTCTCCACGCACACGTCTTTACTGGAAAGATAACATTACGCATCACAATGCGCAGACATCGGGCCTGCTTTATGCCTATCCCCCAACCCCTCTCTTCCCTTCCCCACCCCTAGTCCCGACTTTAGCAATGCAAACCATGAACCCATCCCACGCGGTTGTGGTTAGGCTAGGGCGTGGAAAACAAAACAATGCCGTTCTTTACTCTTTATCTACCGCTCGCTCAAGTCCCGCTGTATCCATGTTCGACCCTGTCCCTGCCCCGTTATATCATCAAAGCACAAGTTATAGAGCTTATATAGAAAAAAAAAGCTCGCTCAAGTCCCGCTGTATCCATGTTCGACCCTGTCCCTGCCCCGTTATATCAACGCACAGGTTATAGAGCTTATATAGAGAAAAAAAACGGGGCTACTTCCAAGGTCCCGCTATAGGGATGGTCCCGCTGCAGCGGGTGCCGCTATAGTTGAGCACTACTGTATAATTTTAGAAATCTTTTTTATAGTTTGCAATTGCTTTATGGGACGTGCATGTATTGGTAAGATGTTAGGGAAAATGATGTTGAGGTCACCGAATATTTCTGGATTATTAACTTAATTTGTTTTCTTCTTTTAGTTCTACGGAAAGACTGTTTTGGTGAAAAGCCAATCTGCTCTTGTGTGGTTGCATCAAAGAAACAAGGTACATGTATTACTATTACTATTAGGACCAGTGGACAGTATGATTAAATTTTGTTTGAGCTTTACGTTTTGTTTGATAATATAGTTAGTGTTAGAGTAGTATATTTATCTGGACATTGTATTGAGTGATCTCTTACTACCAATGGGTAATCTGCATGCATACAGTTCTTTCTATGGTTTTTTTTTTTTTTTTTTTAAGATTATGAAAAGTAAGAAAAATTAATTTGTATTGTCTATTTTTATTTGAATTAAAAAGTACTCCTCTGTGACATCAGAGGGCCAATAAGAAAAAACTGACTTTGTATAAAACAAGCACAACTGTATGCACTATCATAGTCACAACAAATATATTAATGCAGATGGGGCTCTTTTCTTACTTCAGGTTATTGACAAATTCTCCATACATCTACTCTAAATCAAATGAGAGGGTCTAACGGAAGAAGAAGACTAACATTTTTTAATGCTAACAGATCATACTTGTTAGTGTTTGCCCCTGCCCCTTCCCTCCTTTTTATATATATAAATATATAACATACATACTATAATTTTATATACATGTACATTGTATACATACAAAAGAGTTTTTCCGACTTTTCCATTTCAGGATGTTGGTTGTACTTAGTGTCTTAAATTTCTTCTCCTACCTTTTTTTACGCAGACAAATCATCACTTGTAGGCTACAGTTTATTTTACCCAGTCTACTCCACATGGGAGGGTGCCTCACTCTACCTGGAGGATCTCTATGTTACTCCCAGCTACAGATCCAGGGGAATCGGGAAACTGCTGTGGCAGAGAGTAACGCAGGTATAGTTTGTTTGTTGCTTAGCAACCAATGCCCATACTATGTAGGCTAAATTACAGACAGGTCCCAAGAGTTAAGTCTCACAACCGGACTCCAGATAAACATCCGAAAAACTGAGGCCATACGCATCAATAACAGACAGGCAGATCCACTGCGCCTGCATCGGGTAAAAATGTTGAAAGTTTTTTCTTGGTTGTGTTGTAAGTAAAGATGGGGGGGACAGACGAGGACATCAGATGTCTAATAAAGAAAGCCTGATACTCCTTAAATACGGTTAGACCAATCTGAAGGTCTTCAGCCCTGTCGGTCAGAAATAAGATCAAGATGGGGGCGTAAATGGGGCTGGATAGGCTGCAAACTTGGAAAGCCTGTATCCAACATCACAAGGCAAGCCTGGAGTGGAACCCCCAATGCAAATGCCAGGTCGGACGCCCGAAGCAGACTGGGCTGATTAGCACTGAGGCAGAAGTATAAGTGACTGGTAACACATGGGCCGAGCTGAAGAAGACCATCCAGAATCGGGGCTAGTGGAGGGGAGTTGTTGCAGTCCTATGTTCCACAAGGAATCAAGAGGCTTAAACTAAAAACCAAAAACAACTCATTCACACAATTGTTGACTCTAAAAAGCTTTATCTATAGTAATACTATATTTATATACTGTACACAATATTTTTACATGTGCAAACCTTTTGATGATTATATTTTGCGAAATGTTTCATTGGAAACTTGTGATAAGTTGATATGCTTTCTGCCTACAGATAGGACTAGACATGGACTGCAGCCGCCTAAATCTCTGTGTGTTAGGATGGAACAAAATGGCGAAAGAACTATATGAACGTCATGGATTTGTAGATCTCACAAACAAAGAGGACTGGCATCTCATGCGGCTTGACAGGGAAGGCATGGAGAAATTTGTGAAGCAGACATAGACGGGCCTGGACTTCAATATGAAATGGTTGTACCGGTACCTTTCAAAGCAATATGTTACTCATGTATTCAGAATTTAAAAGATTTTTTAAAAATCAAGTTTATTCAAATAGCCAAGAGAAATGACTGTTACATAAGAAAGGGTACTCTAAAGTTCAGCAGAAAACTGTTTACTCATTTTTCTATCTTTTTTTATGGGCATCAAGGTAAGCACTTTAATAATTTCTTAGAGAAATGTTAAGTCTCTTAAAAAAATTAAGATCATAATAAATTGGGATATCTGCCATGCATGTAACATAAGTTATTTTTTAATTATGTTTTTTATCAACATTTTTTTTGTAATATCAGTTTGAAAAGTAATATACCGACATAGACTCCAGCGCAAGCTTTGTGAACTGGGGTGTAAATATACTTTACATTTTGTGATTGTTAAAATTGACCTTTTTTTTTAAACTATGATATGTTGTGTGTTTCATGATCCTAATATGATGTCTCATAATGTACTATTTTAGCATCAAAAATACAATATTTTCTTGCTGTAAATTCCAGAATGAATTATTGTGTGATAGTTTATTGAAATCCATGTTACTTATCTGAACACTAAAAAGATATTTGAATATAAATGTTCTTTGTACAGAAAGTGTTTCATATTTTTGTTAAGAGAAATAGAAATATTATATTTTTATCAATACAGCCTTCATTATCTTCAAACTATGTTTACAAATTTTGTGGAATGGAAACTGTGAGAGAAGTGATTTTATACATGTATCTCTATGAGACTCAGAGTTAACGACTCATTTAATGTTAAACTTTTCATAATCTTGTGCACTTTTTCCCCCCAAAAGATTTTAAAATAAAAAACAGCAAAATCTTATTTGTGTCCTTCTTGCATTTATTAGATAGAAAAAAGGAATATCTACATTTTTTTCCTTAAAATTTTATAATGGATTAATTATCTCATCATACCATTAACTAAATTTGTTGATGTAAAATTTGATTTTTAACACAATAAAAAGTAATATATTAATTTGTTAATTTTCAATCCCCTGTATTGCAATTCCGTGTTTTGCCATTTCAATTCATGATTAATGCCATTGATGTCCCTGTGTCATGCTAAAAGACAAGTTACTCATTTTTCCCAGCAGAAGAACACAATTAGAATTGAGAAGTCTTTACAGAAAATGCAATACATAAATGCATTTTATTTTTAATACAGATTACAATGAAAATAATCTGATTATAACAATATTTATTTGGTACAAAAACAGTGACCAAATGAAACTATAATTATTATTGGTACAAGTATTAGATTAGCAAAAGCATAAATATGTTATACTGGAAAAGGGAAGTCAAATTGTCTATCAACAGAATTAATAGCACCGATTGCTGCACCATTGAGATAAGAAGAGATTCACGATTTCTGTTTAAATTAGAAATACACAGAACAAATATATTACCTGGTAGTGGTATAGATAAATTGTAAATGGAAGCGCTGAAGGACTGCTTAAAAGGGTTACTGGTATACTTCCTTAAATACTACATAAGCTGCATGAAATTGTGATAGACCATAATTATATTTTTAAGTGATTTTATTTGTTGCCAAAAACTCCAGCCATTCAATAAAAGGTCATGTATAGAAGACCTGAATAATTTTGAAATCTAAATTAAAGTAACAAACTGGTAATACTAATATTTGGCAAATAAACACAAAATTAATTAATCTATATGATTGAATAAACATGCTCTTATACACGGAAAAAGAATATATGCTTGACTCTAAGAACATGGAAACGTGTTTACGCTTTAAAAGATATTACAATTATTTGGAAACTGTTTATAGTATATCCTTGATTATGATCCGATACAAAACTACATGTAGATAGATCTATCAATATTTTTCCGGTTTTTAGGCCTGTATCTTAATATTTACAGTCATGTTAGGTAGTATACATACTTGTATCTCTATAACCTTTGACACATCAGATAGGCTGGTCTTGCATACATGACTGTAAATATTAAGCAAACTATCACAAATAAAAATAAGCCTGTTGTCAAAGTACAAAGTACAAAATGCCTACATTCTGTTCCACTTTGGAAGAGCCAGTATAAGAAAGGAAAATCAAAATGTCAATTCTGTTTAAGTGGTACATGTATATTGTTAGTACTTTGTATGCTAAACTAGATTTGTCATATGAGAATATTAATTTTATACAGAGAGTTATGCAGTTATCTGACTATACAATTTATATTACTACAGTAACAAAAAACAAAAAACAACAAAAAGGCATCTGGTAAAAATTAAAAAAAAATAATCTCAGTACATGTATTGCACAATCAAGGGACAACAAGCTCAAAGTTAACATTTTAAATCCAAAACTCATTTGTGTACAGTGTATGTTAATTGTTACAAATAAAAACCAGATAAATATCTTTTTTCTATAATTTTGTTTTCTTCATAGTTTTTAGTTTAACTATGGCATAGATACCCACCTTAGAAAGACATGGCAACGCTCATGATATAAAAATTGTGTATCTTTGTCTGAGAGTGAGATGTTTCCCATTCTGCTAGACTAGCTACAATATGAGACATAATTGTTATTAATTTTTTTTTTTAATCTGGCATCTGACATACCAGTGTGCAGCAATACATTTTTATTCTTTTGTTTTTACAGTTTACTTAAAAGGAGAATTTAGCAAGCATTCATCTAATGTTTTTATTATTATTGATTGATTAAATAGCCTCGCTCTTCGAAAGTTTGATAGATGTTTTGTTGGCCGTTTCTGATTTAACTAGTCACTGCAATTACCATGCTTATATTTAAACTGAAAAGGTTTTAAATTAAAGTTTGCACATTCCTAAAATCTTTTTAATTCTATGCTTGTCAATGCCGTTTCTAAGGATAGATGTTTTGTTGGCCGTTTCTGATTTAATTTTAACTAGTCACTGCAATTATTACCATGCTTATATTTAAACTGAAAAGGTTTTAAATTAAAGTTTGCACATTCCTAAAATCTTTTTAATTCTATGCTTGTCAATGCCGTTTCTAAGAAATGATTGCTCAGTGTCAACATTTTGTTTTCATTTTTATTTTAGTTTCAGAAATGGTACAGATAAAGCTTGCTTTGACAGAGCATTCCTACAAAAAACAAATTCAGATATAATTGTGAGTTTATGCTTAATATGAACAGCAACAAGTTATTCGACAATTGCAAAAAAAAACAATTCAAATGTACATAGTGTACCAATCTTCACCCATGGTCAATATTGGCACATGTATAAAACATTTAAGAAAAGGCACTTGTAATTTTTTGCGTCAATGTGTGATTCTGATCTAACGAATTGCACAAAGATCCCTTCATTGAACAGTTTGAACCAAACATGATCGTAAAAACTTTCTTATAAATGATATATGATACACCAGGTCTTGTAAACATGAAATATTTACATTCACCTGTACAGAACTTCCATTTAATACGTTGATTTTGTATCAATATTTCAGTACATAATAATTATTTTAAATGTTGTCATTGACAATCTATGTATAAAACAACACAAGCGTGAGACTGAGATAGAGGCTAATGGGGATAAATTTTTCCTGTTATTCTGTTGCATCCTTAAAGTTAAAGACCAATTGCATCCCTGTAAGAGTAAGTGCCCCTTGACAAAATTGTCTATGGGCGTGACTGAAGTTTTTCTAGGGTGGTTCGGGGTCATGATCCACCGGAAAATTTTGTAAAATGTGAGTCCAACATAAGCCCTCTAGTGAACATTTTGAATTGTTTTAGTTAAAAAAAAATACCAGACCTCCTATTGTCTAAAGAGTAACAGATTTATGAACCCCATTAAACTATGAAATGTTTTACATTGGTCTAAACAAAAAAATTTAGTGTTAATGTTAGTGTGACACATATGATGCATTGATTGTCATCTCTATTACTATAAGTCAACAAAGGGCAGTAAAAAAGCAACAAGTAAACCTAATTAAATGATTCTATTGATTAAAGCAGTATGCTATAGATAGGTTCACACTTGTTCTATCACTTTTATTTGTGCCCATTATATGGCAAAATATTAGCCTTCCTATGATTAACAAAGTGATCGAGCAAAAAAAATTGAACTCATATGTTATTAATGGACTTTGTCATGGATTAAAAAAAAGTTGTGGGTCCAAAGGTAGAGAGTGCATTTATGTTTTAAGAAGGTCGCCGGTTTGAGCTCTGTTATATCTGTCGAGATTTTTTCCTTCTGATTGGGCCAAGCACAGTACTCAGACAAGTCCCCTGTACCTGTAATCCCATCGTTCTATAGTATCTCCTTTTATACCCAGGATAGATAGCCTAGACGGGTGCACTGGTAAAAACTAAATTGATTAAGAGTTAGAAATTGCATATGTTGTTCCGATACAGTGTAGGTCATGTGAGGCTAATAGATCTATAACCAGATATCTGAATCACGATTAAGATTTTAGTCAGAACTAGATATATAAAATACTTACATTGTCTAAAAGAACACTAGAGCCGTAGAGCGCATGATTCGAATGATAGTACCTCAGTAGAACTTAATGACATCAAGTATGATCAAACGCAGTTTAAGAACATTTTCAATTCATTCACATTAATAAGCTTCGGCTCACATGTAAAAAAAAAAAGTGTAACTAAGAAGATTAAATACGCCCTGATAAAATGGTCTCTGAAACTAAAATGATTTTTTTCAGTCTCTTTAACAGCCACACAGTATACAGATCCAACCTTAATTTTTGTCAAAAGTCTGACTTTTCCCCTAAGGTTGGAGATTGGGTAAGAAAAGTCTTGATCTTTGAAATTGTCGGAAAATTTACAGGTCTGAGATTGTATCTGAAGCAAAAATCCTTGACTGGTCTTCATGAGAGATATATGACTGCTGAGTAAACTTTGATTAGTCTTTGGCTCCTTAGGTTTACCATATCAGTTTTTTTATGTTGAGTCGTGGGACACAACAGCCAAAGGATCGAACCCTAGTCTTTCAGTTCTCTAACAAGCAAGCTCTCTAAAGCTCCTTGTGTGACTGGAATGATGAGTGTATGGTTCCGTCAAAATCTAAATTCATGATAGGTGGATATACCTGAGATTTGTGTAGTTTACATAAACAAATTCTATCAAATACCTTATAAATTATAAATATTTTAACTCCAAGTTGTACAAAATTCAAAAATCTTCTTGTGGAAAAAACTCAGGGTGTCCTGTTCTATTTTTAAATTTAAAATACTTAACACCACAGTCAAGCCCCATTATTATGTCAAAGTCTTTTTTGGAAAGTTTCCAGTTAGTTGAGTCAAAATTTTCTTTGATTCTGTCATTCGTTTTACTCTTTGGAACAACAGCCATACCTCTCTGCATAAGAAACGTTAGTAAAACTTGAGCTGGCGTCTTTCTTACTCTCTCAGAAATTTTGGCAATGCATGGATCTGACAGTAGACGTCTCTCTCTTTCAGACTCGTCATCCACGGGATAAGCCGGGGCGCCAAGAGGGGAATACGCTGTCACAACAATATTGTTTGCGTCACAGAAAGCCTTCAATTTATTTTGAGCCAGATAGGCATGGCATTCCATTTGAAGATGAGAAGGCGGAGGACTACCATTGTCTAGGATTTGCTCAATTTGTTTCACTGTGAAATTAGACACACCAATGCTCCTTGCCGAACCATCTTGGAAGAGGGACTGAAGGGCAGTCCAGGTCTCAGTAAAGTGAACATCGTCAAATTCGACAGTATCACTTCCAGGACCAGTGTCGACCACGCCCCATGGGGTGTGGATCAACACAGCGTCAGCATAGCTTGTCCCGAGGTCATGTAAAGACTTCTGAAGGCAGCGGATTGTAGATGCTCGCTTAAGATGGGTCTTGGCAATTTTGGTTGTGATGTAAACATCCTTCCTTTTCATTCTGCCTGATTGGATTCTGTCCCTCAGGACTTGCCCAATGTCAGCCTCATTTCCGTAAGAAGATGCAGTATCGATGAGGCGATAGCCCAGGAACAGAGCATAGTCCAAGGAAGAACGAAGAGCATCTCCTTGTAGTAAATATGTACCAAACCCTGAGGACGGAAGAAAAATAAAATCAAAAGATCCACAGCTGTTAACTCTAATATATATTGTCAAACTAGTATTTAATATTTCAAGGAAATAAAATTGACCCATAGGACAATTTATACAGGGTTAAATTTCGAACTTTTTCCATCTTGTCAAGAATTAAATATTCCAGGACTCTCGACGTGTATCTAGATAGTCAGTTTCCTTAGTACCCGCCCCATTTGTTGTTTTTTTCCTACCCTATGATTTTCCTAAGCTTTGTTTTGAGGTCCATTGCTGCAAGAACAGAATAGATTGGGTAAAAGCACTGTCAAATGTCCGAAGCAGACTTGGCGGCGAAGCACCGATGCTGAGATCAAAGCCGCTGGTAGTACATGGACCAAGCGGAAGAGGACTAGCCAGAACCGAGTTTGGTGGAGGAGATTTGATCCTGCCCTATGTTCCACAGGAAATCAAGAGGCTAAAAACTAAACTAAACAGAATGGATTGTGGCTATCTATTTTAAATGCAGATGGTGAGTCTTCAGAAAATGAAAAATACTATTTTTCTTTTTTTTTCAAAGTTCGCAATTTATCCAAATCATAAACTTATTCAAAACAGGCCTTAAAATTGTACACAATTGAATAATCAATCAAGTACAAACTCTTTAGCAATTTTAATCACTAGATCGTAAATTCTCTTTTTTGTTAAACCAGGAGAGAGCTTTGACTAAGTACTTTGGCAAAATTATATTGCAGTACTGCATACCTTAACGGCACCCACTGCAGCAGGATCATCGCTTCAGCGGGACATTTTAAGAATGCTTAGGATCCCCGTTACCTGTTATGTTACAAAGCCTATTACTTCTGCTTGGTTTAAAGAGACAAGTCACAAGGGAGTGGCTTTGGTTCCAAATAAATGTCAGTCAACCTGTACAGCAGTGTTCTGCACCAGTCAGAAACCTGACACATTGTCAGTCTAGGCCTAGTCTAGGTTTAGACAAAGGATGTGAAAGTGTAATGTTACAACACGATGAGGAAGGTGTGTTCAAAAAGCATGTACAGTCAACGATGCAGCGATGGGATCTTGGTCATCCCACTGGTGAAAATATTTTATCTGCTGCCTAGTATACTACTACTAGATCTAGATTCTTTAGAATTTATATCTAGATTAGATCTAGATCTAGATCTAGAATCTAAAGATGTAAAGGTCTAAAAAAAAAAGAGGTAGGCAAAATAAAACTCACCTATAGTCGGCATTTTGGCCCCAGTATTGAGAATCAAATATCGTGACATGCTTCTTGATTTATTTCTTCTTTACGTAGATCTACATCGTCTATTACAGATTGTTTTATGAGATGGTTCAATCAGTTCTCCAGCTGAATAGGAATCAAACAATAACTCATTCAGCATGACACGAAGACCACGGGTTATGGTTTTATGGAGGAGGTATGTTTTGTTTATTCCTGTGCTGAACTCGGATTACTGAAGAGAAGACTGAACTAGAATAAGCTTAGACTACTGAAGAGTCTCAGAGAGTGATCGTTACTGTGGCGAAGTGTTTAGCTGATTTTAGGCTCATCAGTCGGTTACCAATAAAAATTTCCCAGTAATCTCTAATTATATAATTCACCTGGACTATAAATGCACATGTTTGTCTACTTTGGTGACTTTGCCTGCTATTTTTGGAAGCCTCGAGTGACAATAATTATCATTAAACTGTTAACCACAGTAAGGTCAATTTACATTATTGGTCTAGTAGGCTTGAAGGCTGAACAGAAAGTCCCCTGTGAGTGTCCTCCTGTCCTAACCGTGACAAGAACTAGGAAGAAATAGATCACTGTTATCCTCATTAAACAAAAAGTATGTACTTCGGTCAATTCGCTGTCTTGGCCGGTACTTATGGAGAGTCGGTCTATACCTTTTCTCCTCTTGTCGCGCTTATGGGGGTGGGGGGCGCACTCCCTCGTGTGATAGAGCGTTTGGTCTCTCAATCAGGAGGTGCCCGGTTCGAAAATTGGAATCGGTCAAAAATTTATTTGTCCGGTTTCGTCCTCTACTGGTTGGGTCGGTATCAATATAATGTGACCTGCTAACACAGGAGTCCAGGTCTTCCCTAACTGTCCCTGTGTGGTAACACGTAAAATTGCTTGACGTTAACCTTGGGGCCCATATAGTCTACTTAGTGCTTTCGTTGGACATCAATCAAAAGTAAATTGTCAGATGTTAGTCTTGGGGCGTGTCCGCAGTATATTCCAAAAACTAACCCAACTCAACTCTCCTCCAGTCGCAATCTTCCAATAAGAAGACGCATGCTCCAATAAATTCGTGGGTAGAGGTCTGCTGTTTATTTTTAGGGTGAAAGAGACTCACATTGTTTCCCTGTTAAATGGGGAATGGGCTGTTAAAGTCACCAAAAACATTGACATCGAAAATTTGAAGGATTTCAGAGATGATGGGCAGCATTAACTCAGTTTATATTCCATGCATATTACAAAGTTATTTATCTCAAAATGGATTTTTTTTTTAAAATAGTTTCCGATCGTTTCTGATCGCCCTAGCCAACTTCAGCCGTTTTCGGTCGTGTTCCACCATTTCAGATTGTTTTTTGTTTTGTGTTTTTCAATCCTTTTCGGCTTATTGCGTTCATTTCCGGTATAATGTAGCACCATAAAAGACCATATAACAAACTTTCTGAAAATTTATGAACTTCATTTAGAAGATTTAGATATAGATCAAGGCTTTTAAATTCAACACAATGGAAGACTATTGCGTATCGATCTATTCTTTTGTTTACCATTCTTTTTTCAACAGTATTGTTAGGTAAGCAGCTAAAATTTTATGTTAAAAAATGTCGGCTTTTGGATAATGTTTGCCAATTGCACTCTTGTGGACATAAGTACATCGTCAAGGCTGTTTGGAAAGGAGCCACACGCGTTGGATATTTGGAGCAAGGACACGCCACTAAAATAATTACATGTAGACAATCTTACCTTTGGAAGATCAACAAAATCGCCAATTTTTAAACACGGTGGATCAAGGGCACAAGCGGTGAATATTTAGAGCATTTGCGATGTAAAAAACACTGAGTTGTTTTGTCACCTAACTTTCCTAATGATGTCATCAACCAAGGACACGCCACTAAATTACATGTAGACATTCTGAACCTTTGAAGGTCAACTCAGCCAGCCCCACTAGGGGACATTTTTAACATGGTGGGGAAGGGGCACCGGCGGTGGATTTTTGGCTCATTTACATATAGAATACAGACACAAAGAGGGTTCGCATATATTTATTTATATATATATGCGAACCCTCTTTGTCTCTGTATATATATATATATATATATATATATTAATAAGGCTTATTATAAAGTGTTGGTAAGGTCAGGTCTCGAATAAGGAGTTGTCTGAGTTGCCCAATACTGTACTAGAGCATTGGAACAGCGGATGTGTGATATAGATGTATGCAAAGTACATTCAGATTCTTATGATGTAGATGGAAAGCAGTCTATAAATGTTACTTATTCATTATTTTTACAATATTGTATGAATCAAAAATTAAAGAAACCGCATATGAAAAGCACTCTGACTAGAACAGAGCATAAACTCTATATAACAAGACAAAATAACTAATAAAAATTCAAGTACAAAAGAAAACTCTGTTTTATTTTGGGCGTTGGAATAATCCTTGTTATTTTAGTTATATTCGTCAATATATTTTTACCCACATAATTGTAGTTAGTAAAATTATGATTACAATAATAATAATAATAATAATAATAATAATAATAATAATAATAATAATAACAATAATAATAAATATAGTAAAAATAAAAAATGCTGAACAAAAGAGACAAACTTAAATCTTTAAGTTTATTTGTCAAATACAGTATGTTTTGGAAATGTGTGCCCAATTTGATATGAAAATATAAGAAAAAAAAATGGAATACATGTACCATGCCATTCTTACGCTGTGAAATAAAATCTTTCAAAATATACAAGAAACTAAATGTATTGACAAATGATACTAATACATGTAACAGCAAGTATTTAATTAAAGAGAAAAGTTAATAAGGAAAATACAGAGATACTAATTCTTCAAGATTAAAACCCCCTGGAAATCTACTACAGTCCTATTTACTACTTGGTGATAGGAGATCTAAAAGATCAAATACCAATCGTTTGTACAAATTTCACGAGGTGTTCATAGCAGTGGAAGTTGCATTACTATGAATAATAAAACCACTGCAGTATTTCAATGAAGTTACTTTATTAAAACAGAATAGAAAAACATTAGAAATCCCATATCATCTTAAAATAAAATAATTTCAATTCACCATGAATTGCTGCAATGTTACAATGATTATTATGAATAACACTAATAGAACTGATATGCATAAAAGCATGCAGATATTTAGCCTCTCACTAAAACAGAAAAAGTACATCAAGAGAAAAATTCAGACAACAGTATTCATTCATAATGCCATTTAAAAAAAAGTATCTGGCAATTATCAGAAATCTAAAAGGCCACACATGTTTCAGTTAAGTATTTTGAAATATTACATTATTAGTTTCTTAAATCAAAAACATATCCCAATGAGAAAGATATAACTATGAAATACAAAATACATGTACAAGATCTCCTAGACAAGAATTTAAAATCTATAACATTAACATAATAGTGACAAAAGGATTTGTGCTGAACACAAAAAATTTTCTTTGCATATTATTTTGTCTAGTTATACAGATCAACACAGACCCTTAATGTAGGTGTTATTCAGTCTAAATAAACTTAAGATAACAAATTTTAACAAGAAAGCATAGATTTATTCCCAAGTTATAAAAATAAGCCATACTTGATGGTTAAAATCAGCACACAAAATAAGTACTTTCAAGAGAAAATTATATACCCATGTTTTGTTCTCCAGTCCAGTCCAGTTGAGTCGATAAACCTCCGATTGGAAAACAAAAAAAAAAGAAAATAATCCTTAAAACAAGCTACTTTTCACAAAGTAGGATGATGCTGATCACAGAGAAAGCTCACACAAGTGCCAAATAATAAAAAAAAAAAGTATGATTTTGAGATCAATCGAGCAGGATGTTCTAGTTTTTGTTGAAGGATATTTTCATCAAACTAAAAATTTCATGCTTAATTTTTCATAGCTAAAAGCTTAAAAGAACAACAACAAAACGGTACACAAAACATCAGAATATAATCATGAGATAAGAGAAATTAAAAACAATTTTGCAAATAGGAATTAGGAGAAAAATTGCCACCACCAGTCTGGACTCTTTTACATAACAAGAGGAAACAATAAATTAGATAAAAAATAATATTAGTAATGCCCAGATAAAAAAACAACAAAAATAAATAATGCTTAAATATTTTGCTAATGGCAAATTTATTTTAAAAAATCGAGAAGAAAATTAACATGCATACAGTGACATCCCATCCAATTAGTGTTATTACAAAGGAAAGAATGTGAAATATTTTTTTTCAACAACTGATAATACAACAGCTTCTTACATTACAGATCTATAAACGTTCATTTTATTTTCTGAAACAAAGTATATCAACGACTAACAGAACATAACATCCCAAACAATATAAATAATTGGGCTAGCCAAGTTTTAATCAGATCAATGTTTCAGTAGGTCTCCTGTTGATCACCACTCATACTTGTACCATCCCATGAAGCAATGATTTTCTTCATGTCTTTACTTTATACTTCGGTTTAAAACATTGATTAATATTTTAATACTTTGTCATGCAAGTGATTTCAGAAAAACAATGAGATAAGTATGGAACACAACACACAGTATGTAAAGAAAATGCTGGTTGAAAGACAAGCTTGGGTAGCTTAAAAACAAATTCATTAATTTCGTTATTTTGAACTCATCATAAAAAGTTGTATTAAAATTATTTAAAACCACGCTACACAGATGACATTCCATACATTTCTATTTGACTCTTCTATTACCTGGTGCTAGCTGGTTGATTCGGTGTTTTAACGTCCAACTCCAGCACTATATCAGCTATAATGTGGTCTAGCCCCAAAACAAACATTTGACAAATTTACGTACTGACAGAGACAGAGCAGAGAGATCTGAATTCCCATCTCAGCCAGTAACAGTAAACTGACACCAACTCAACCAGTGGGGGACAAAATCTAATAAATACATTTTTTTGACCGATCATGGGATTTGAACCGCGGATCTCCCTATTGGTAGAACATTGCTCTACCATTTTAGCCGTTTTCCCTCCAACCTGGTGCTAGCAATATAACGATATTTGCAAAACAAAAAAATAGGAAACTAATACTAGTCATATTTAGTTAAAACAATTGGGAGCTAAAAAAGCTTGATTTACGTATTGCTCATTAAACAACAAGAGCAAAAAAAAACAGTTCTTGTCATATATTACATGCAATCTCGTCATAGAAGGCGTTATAATTATGTCTTTTTCATTTTCTCGTTTTGCAGCAAGATAAAGCACAGTGTACAAAAATGTTTGTCACGTCAAAATATAACATGAAAAAAAAAAAAGACAAAAAAAAACCCATTTAAAATAAAAAGCAGCTAAAAAACAAAATTCATTAAAAAAAAAAAATAAAAAATTTTCCTTTTCCAACAACTTGCTGCCCAAACTGTCAAGTCAATGGACATAACGGAATCAATGTAATTTATTATGCTTTTGCTTAAAACAAAATAAATTAGCCATTAAATAAACAAACATACATTAATATAATTAGTTTGTCTAAAAAAAGTGAACAAATTAACCTAGTTAAAGATAATTTATGTGAGCCCTAATCATGAAACAATGAAGCAACAAAATGGAATGTCATGGTAAAATATACAATTTATAATAGGATTTGAATTGGACTGAACTAAAAAGCAATAGAGTTGTAAAAACATAAATATAAAATGGGTATAAAGAAACAATCTCAGTATATTTTTTTCTTAAAATTATACCTGCCTCCTTATGATACGATCTGAATACACACAATTTCAACATTTGAAATTAAATAAAGCAGCTTTCATCAACCTTTCTCAATGTTGAAAACATAAAATATTTACTTTGGACAGCAACTTGGCTTTTTAAAAAATATACTCTTGCTACATTTTTTCTTACTCCTAATATATGAATTCCAACCTGGTTTGGTTTATTTCTACATGCTCTATTTATCTGTTGTATTTCATTACAACTTAATAAATATACTTTTAAGGAATCTTACACAATGTTTGAGTGGTTCCAATATCTGTGATGCAGTTCAGAATAATGTATTTTTTTACATAAACTAGACTGCAATATCTCTGTTATTTAAAAATTCAAATTTTGTTATTGAAACATCTCAATATGATCTGTAAGAGCTGCTATTTTTTTGTGTGCCAAGCTATTCAACCGAAACAAGGAAGAGAAACCTCATAAATAAATGTTAAGTCATTTCTTAAAACAATAAGCATAACAAAAATAAATGCATATTTTGGCAAAGTGATCTTGATAAGACATGTATATAATAAGGACACATGTTGGCTTTCACCTATTTTAGTTAAGTAATATCATCTCTTATCCTAAAGTATCCTAAGACTTAAAAAAAAAACACCTTAGCTCTGTATAAGCTGTTACACTAATCCAACAATAAACAACAACAGCAAAACAATAAAACTCATGAATTTCAGGAACTTCATCAACAATCAGTGAACTAATAAGATTTACAGGCTAATGCCCCTGTAGCGCATTGCTCTTTTCGCGACATGTGTGCCAGCTATAAGACCTTCACATGTCTTCTGACCGGCTTCTGGTAGAGAAATACCTTTCTGAATTATGCAATTTCTGACTCAAGAGTGTGCACACAAAAAAAAAGCCAAATTAAGATTCACAGCGAGCGCAAAGCTAAGAGTGAGGATCTTATCTCCACTGGTAGGACCTTCCTCTCTCTCTCATGGTTGACGCGTTGCTTAGCCTATCTAGTCTATAAATATAACATCACTGTCAACAATATATAAAAAAGAAGTATTTGACAATTTCTGTCAAAAGGCTCTACAGGTTTAAGCATCAATGCTCCATAATCATTATAATATCAGGAAGTAGATCTACCATACCCGCATCTGTCTCTGTGACACGAAAACAAAGCTAATGCTGCTGTAGTTGTTTATTTTACAATCAGTCTCAGATTAAACCACAGAGGAACTTTAGCTTCTCTCCTCAGTTAGAAGAGTACCATCTCTGCGTGCGACACACAGCGCTCTCCCACTGCCTGTAGTGCAGTTTCAGGTCAGGCCAGTTGGGGCGGGGCTCGAACCGCCTGTCACACTGACGCAAGGCACGCAAGTCATCCAAAGACTCCCAGACACCTGGGAAAAAAAAAGAAAAAATCTGAAGACAGTGTTACAGCACTTAAGATGATATAAACTTTATTCATCCACAAGCGAAATTTGGTTGGATATACAGTAAGATCGACATTGACATGAAAACATTAATAACGTACTGTTATTGATGACTTGCTCCCTCTCTAACCCCTTCCCCCCCCTCTCTCTCTCTCTTTAATGTCTGCAGGGATCACAGTGAAAAATGTTTCCAACCACGGTCTTAGCCTTAGGAATTGTCCACAGTAGAGGCTATATAGTGCTGTAACAAATTAACAAGATCATCCCCTCAGTAGTATAACACCCTTTCTCTTTTCTTAACCACTAAAAACCAAACCTACCTGAAGCCAGTCCCGCCAGATACGCGGCCCCCAGACACGACATGTCTCCGTGCTGGTTCCTCTCGATTCGCTGGTCTACGAGATCGCTCATCAGCTGCACCAGAAAGTCGTTAGAGGACACACCACCGTCTACTCTGATAGTGAAAAAAACAATCACAAAAGGAAGAAAGTTAGCATCGTCGTAGCTTACAGTATGTATCAGAAGCCCATCTAGGTAAAAAAAAAGGTAGAAAGTTAGCATCATCATAGCTTTCAGTGTGTATTACTAGTCGAGCTATATTGAAAAGAGATAGAAAATTGGAATAACCATAGCTTTCAGTGTGTATCACAAATCCAATGGGTAAAAAAAAAGGTAGAAAGTTAGCATCATAGTAGCTTTCAGTGTGAATCACCAGTCTAGCTAGGTAAAAAAAAGGTAGAAAGTTAGCATCATCATATCTTTCAGTGTGTATAATAAACCAAGTGGGTAAAAAAAAGGGTAGAAAGTTAGCATCATCATATCTTTCAGTGTGTATAATAAACCAAGTGGGTAAAAAAAAGGGTAGAAAGTTAGCATCATCGTAGCTTTCATTGTGAATCACCAGTCCAGCTATGTGAAAAAGAGGTAGAAAATTGGAATAACCATAGCTTTCAGTGTGTATCACGAACCCAACGGGTAAAAAAAAGATAGAAAGTCAGCATCATCGTAGCTTTCAGCGTGTATCATAAGCCCAGCTGTTTAATAAACAAATCAATAGCCAATTCACTCACCTGACCATGGAGAGAGGAATGCACGTCTCCTTGAGTGCCGTCTCGTACAGCGCCTTGAACCGGAACGCTACGGCTTCCAGCATGGCCCTCACCAGCTGGGGTTTCCCCGTCTCTAGCGTCATCCCCATAAAGGCTGGCACCGCCTTGTCGTCGTTGAAGGGAGCCTGAAGTCCGCTGAACGCGTTCACAAAGTACACACCGCCAGAGTCTGGCGGAAGATAAATAATGGGAGGGGGGGGGGGGGGGGGGGGGGGGGGGGGGGAATGATGAATGGAGTTGAGAAGGTTTAACGTCCAACATCCATCAGCACTATATAGGCATGGATCCCAAGACTGTTGTCTGACAATTTTAATGTGCTGCCACCACAGAGACAGGGTGGGGATACCATGACTCCTGTCTCAGCCGATCACAGTAAACTGACACCGACCCAACCAATAGGGGGGGGGGGGGGGGGGGGCAAAAGTTACACCCTTTGCTATGTATTGGGGGGGGGACTGATGAAACAGATTGTCACTTAGTTGTATATGTTAAGCAATGAGGGTAAATTAGGTACAAGTAGAAATTTGGACTTTTTGAGTTGTTTGCAGTGTTCCTGAAAGTATTAGGTGCACTTTAAAAAATTGAAAAAATTGCGACTCTATGATTTGTAGAACCAGAGATAAACCTTATAACTTTAAAATCATAAACGATCAATATAGAGTTGACTGTCAATGTTTAGAGGGGTCTAGCTCAAAACTTTTATCCGCGACGTGAGCCTGATTCAACCTGGTTGCCTCACATAATGTCCTATTTAATTTGTGCAACAGTAAATATTTACAATATTTTGGAAATGAGAAGACTACATAAAGCAACCAAAATATGTGTTCTTTGTCAGATGATTTTTTACCTTTCACAAATTTAGTGATGAAAAAAACAACCATGAAAATCAAAATAGACCTACCTGAGACAGACTCTGCCACCTGTGAGCTTTCTGTAATGTCATCAATAAGACCTTGAAATAGAAAACACACAAAAATCACAAATTATATAATTCCTAAAATAATACAAAACTAAAAATTATAGATATCTAACCCCATATTATTTACAAGACTATTCCATTCAACCATTTTTGTGACGCCGCAAAATCCATGACCATAGCACTACATATCCATCTAAATTAAAATAAATCTTTGTTCTCTATGCATAAAAAAACGGCAGTGCATATTTTTTTTTTAGAGATTTTTCACTCTGTTGCAGAGCACTGAGTACTAGGTTTTTACATCAGCGGTCAGCGTTTTTCTTTGGGTTGACATGTTATAAGTTACCAAAGTCTCGATACAATTCAATCTTTAGATATTTAAAACTGACAGTCTATCTCATCTAATCGGTAGACATTCTAAAAGTATAGATGTTAAAGAATACCACTAATAACCAGAACAGAAAGTTTCCCTTTTAAAAAGAGTTGGCTTACAGACTATCGCACTTTATTTAACCTGTTTGTATGAACAGGTGCCCAGCTTGTTTCTTACCAAAACTTAAAAGTACTATGGGTTCTAAGTACTCTGGTTTACCTATAGATTTTGCCCACTCGAGCACAGTCCCAGTGTCTGAACAAAGACCCTCAGCCAGAAACACAGTCTGACTTCCAATCTTCCAGCCAACAATGGGGTACAGACCTGGGATATGAATTGATATAAACACAGTGTTGGTTTAGAAGGAAGGAAAAGTCAATGAAACATCTTTGCGACAAATAAAAAGTCAAGAAAGAGGATTGATAGATAGATAGATAGAGAGAGAGAGACACACACACACACACACACTGAGTTAGTTCATGATGACAAAATAGAACAACTTATTCTGAAATCTTGCAGCTAAAAAAAAACAACAACACTCCCCTCCCGACACATATCAGCTATAGACCACCCCACTAAAACCTTTTACGTTGCCATGGATACCTGCTACAGAGGCGTGAGGCTTGTTCCCGGTGTTGAGGTCGAGGAAAGTTCCTGTTCCCATGGTGCACTTGACGTCGCCGACATCGAAACAACAGTGACCAAACATGGCCCCTTGTTGGTCCGCAACCTGATTCAGACGGAAGGATAGAAGAAATTTGCATTAAGGCTCCGGGTCTTCAAATCACCTGGCTTGTCTGTTTGTTGGTTGCTATTATGCTAAGTGTACAACGTTAGCACTATATAGGTTATATTGTAGGTGCGCCTCAAGACTAAGGTCTGATAATTTAAAGTGCTTCCACTCAGAGACAATGCTGGGAGATCTGATGTCCTGTCTCAGATGGTTTCATTATTCTGGCATCCTACCTCACAAATGCCTTTTGCACAGTTTAATCACGATTCTAACTCTTGGTCCCCCAATGGTCTGCCAAAGTGCATGAGATCAACTGTTCTTTAATTATCTCACAATTTAGAATATTTTCTCAACAGATAAATTATCTGAATGCTCTACAAATCATGCGTTTTTTTTTTTAAAAAGCACACTCACCACAGCTGTGATAGGCAGCTTGAATCCAATTACAGATGGGCTCGTGTCACCAAACTTCCCACTAAGACAAAGAAACAAACAGTTGAGAGAAGACAAAACTGAGCACATCATTGAATTAAGTTCCTCATGAAGCAGACATCCAAACAGAATCTGAAGGAGCTAAGTCTAAAGGTGAAATGCTTTAGTGTTCAATTATTGATTAAGAAAATTTGATTTCATTGTTTGTGTTTTTGTAGTTATTGATTTATAAGCCTTTGCATATGAATTATTATAAACATGCAGTAAGTCATAGATTTTTGTGTCAGTGAAAATTATCTCATGATAATTTTTCATCATGCTCAGATAAATAAGGGGAATTTCAATACAATGAACAAGAGCCAATACATTATGGCTTTAAAAAAGTTTAAAAAACAGAGAGAACTGAAATTGAGTGAAATATCATACTCATGCCATTTATTATCCATACAAATAAAGAAAAATATCAGACACACACAGGGTGACCATCATATACCAGTCTTGTTCAAAATGTTTCTATACATAAGTAAATGTTATAAAACTAAAAGATGCCACTTAGGATACCAACCTTGTGTCACTTATCTTTGGAAAGATGGAAAGGGGAATGTTCAGAAGGTTACACACAATAGAACTCCACTCCATCTGATAAGGAAAAGGCAGGGGGGTTGGGAAAGGATATGAAATGAACAATGTCAATAAAAGTACTCTTTTCTGAAGCGAATGCATAAGGGAATCAAATGCATTAAAAAGAAACAAAACAAACAAATAATACATAAAAGACATGTTTTATTGTCTAACAGAAACAGAAAACTATGTAACTGCAAGAGAACTTTCATTTGAATTGGACAACTACATGAAATCATCTTTGAGTGGTTTGCAACCAGATTCCAATTTGATTTCATAACACTTTCAGTACCAGCCTATAGTCAAAGGTGGAAGTTTGTGGCCGTAGCACAAGCTAATGGGTTAAACATCTCTCACCTGGAATGGATCAAAGAGACCAGTAGCACTAGCACAGGAGTAGTCCGTGACATGAGCACTAAAACCCGTCAGATTCCACACGATCCAGGTTTCTGTCCCGCCAAACATAGCCCGTCCCTCAGCAGCCAGCTGCCGAATCTGGGGAGTCAAGAACAAAAAAACACCAATGAAACTAAAATAATGAGAGCAAATGAAGTATTGTTCCATAAAAAATGTGTTCAAATCCATCATTAATTGTAGCATAGCATAGATTTACAAATTCAACACCTTGACATACTTTCACTGAATTCCGACATGCAAACTTTTGCTTCCTTTCTGAAAATTTTTACATTTGGGGATGATTGACATTACTGAAAAATTTCCCCAGACTCTCCTCTCACCTCAGGGTACTTGTCCAGAACCCACAGGAGCCTCATCGTGACCTGCGACGACATGAACTTCAGGACACTTGCAGCCAGGTGGCGCCGCTGCCTGAACAGCGTGTGCAGAATCTTCGCCCCTACATTCAGGCCTCGCAGCGTGATGGACTGGTTCCACGTGGAAACGTAGTCCGCAGCCCGCAGGTCCTGCCATGTTATCAGGTTGTGGAACGGTTTGTTGGTTTCTCTGGGAAGTAAGGATTAGGAAAAAAAATTGTGAACATAATATTAATAATAGCAATGAACCAAACCTTATTTCTTGGCAGTCTACCCCAAATAGACTCAGGCTTATAGTGTTGTTTACTCTTTGGCAACATGGCATTACTGATACACCTTTAAATCCCATTTTATTTTAGCCTAAAAAAAAAAAAAGACATGTTGAGACATGAATTTAGAGTGACCATATCTCACCTGTCCCACGTAACAAATGTTGCTCTCATACAAGTGATGCCTATACTGGAAATATCCTCTGGAGTCAATGCAGCTCCTTCGAAAGAACAAAATTCATCATTTGGACCACATGTGTTAAGTAAAATACATGAAAATAAATCTGACAGCATCATGTGACAGAGCCTTAATGAATTCCTCTTCCAGTCTAGGTGAATACTAATCAAGAATGAAACATAAACTTAAAAAATACTAGGAATAACCAGTCCAACTGTCCAAAACACAAAACGAAACTCAACAGTTTTAATTTCCTTTAAAATAAAACAGACACTTCACACGCTTATCAAACAAACAGATTTCGAAAATACATTTGATTTTCTCTGAAGATCTTTATACGAATATAGTATTACCTTTCCTTTGTCTATTAGTGAATTAACCAATTTACAATCATCATCATCATAAAGAAAACAACTGATATTTAATTTTCGCTTTTAACAAAACAAACAGTGAGGGTTCATGCAAAGGCACTTTCTCCTGAATAAACTGCATCGAATATTAGTGGTAAGACAGAATCAATCGAAATTCGGTTAGAACAGTCATGCAGACACTACCTTTAATGCATTCATTGCAGACTTCCCGGATGTCTTTGATGAGCAGCTCTGGGTCAAGCTCACACCAGCCTGGACACGGGTGAATCACATGTTGCTGGTGAGGAAAGAGGGGAAAAAAGATTAAGGTACGAAAAAATAGTATAAAGAAATCTATCTAGGATAATCCTTCTTTAAGATATCAACAACTGCTTTTGATATAAACTAGTTCTGAGGTGAAAATTGTTCTTCTTCTTAGTTTACAGTCAATGTTTAAGATTTAAACTTGAGATAGCATAGCTTTTAAGGCTGTTTCCGAGAGAAAATTTACTTTAAAGCGTATTCCACTGTATATTATTAGTCCAGATATTGTTGTATTTAATAGTGCAACCAATTTAGTATGCCCAGTTCATGTAGGCCTAATTAAAAACAACACTAAGAAAATCATAAACTGAGAGTTAGTAAAAGAGACGTGTAGAAACACACTGGTGACTTCAACAAAATCCTGTGTACGAGTTGCCATACTGCACTGGATCTAAGAAGGATAATTTTCCTGCACTCAACATTGGTGCGGGAAAAATAAATTTGTAAAGGGTCTACACAAGATCTTATTTTACTGATCATCACATGTTTCCAGCAAACCCCTCCCCTCAAAAATAACAACGAACAAACAAGCAAAAAAAAAAAAAAGAAACAAAACAAAACAAAACAAAAAAAACTTAGAAGATTCAAAGACATAGAGTAAAATGAGTCAACTTACTCGTTTTGTGAATGAAGACTTCAAACACCCGCTCTTGTTGTAAATGTGAGCTCGAATGTTTGTGGTTCCAACATCCAGGGCCAATACATATTTCTCACTCACTCTGTCTCCACTACCCAGCTCCATGCTAGATCTGGAGAAAGAAAATGTTTCAACTTAAAAAAATGAAGCAGTCTGATTCCTTTCACCACGGCAGTTTTATAATGGCATTCGTCTATCAATGAGCTCAAGCACTAGATCTAGATTATCTTGCTTTTCAGTTTGCAATACGAAGTACGACAGATTTATCTTTCAATCATGTGTAGTCTATGTATCCTCATGAAATACCTGTCTAGTGTTTATCTTATCTGACAAAGGCCAAGTTCCACTGGCCTATGACGTGCAGTGCACTGACATGATCAGCCAAGCTTGACAAGATTAATGAACTGTGAACGTGTGAGGTAGTCTATGAAAGCACTGTACACTTACAAAGCTTAAACTTTCTTTAAGGGCGAGGGCCTACAATGATAATGATTGTGCTAACTGCTAGTGCTAGTATGTCTAAAATTAGATATCACATGACATATTCTCGTTTGATCGGAAGTTTACTTTTACTACGCATGCTCAATTGTTTGTTTTGATTATTGCGGAAATGGACTACGATGGTAGTAAAATTTACCTTTGTTGATATTCTAAATACTTAAATAAATTTCGTTAGTTGAATCTAATTCATGAAAATATATTTAGAATCTAGTTTAGTTTTCACACAGCCACACATAACCCCACATTTCGGCGTTTGTTTTAATCCAGATGATAGAGATCATTGATCTAGATCTAAATCTAGACTAAGCTCTATCTAATAATATTATTTAGTAGCCTAGATCTATTCTATAAATTAATCTACCAGATTCTAGATGTAGATCTAATCGCCTGAGACTAAGAGGCTTACATGCTTTAAATCCGGATCATTAAAAGTCATGAGCAGAGAAGTGAGTTATCTATAATTTGTGAGATTTGGAATTGCAACCCCCCCCCCCCAAAAAAAACAAAAAAAAAAAAAAAAAAAAAAAAAAAAAAAAAAAAAAAAAAAAAAAAAAAAAAAAAAACACAAAAAAAAAAAAAAAAGAACAAAAGTAAAACACCAGAAAAGCAGCACTTGTTTGTTGCCATAAAGAATTATACAGTGGACCTCGCATATAACATCAGACGCAATGAATCCTCGATCGAAATGAAGACTTTTATGGGAAGTTTTCCCCGTTTATAAAGCTTAAATTAATGGACCTTGGGAGTAACAAAAAGATTTAACAACTTTGGACGTAACGAAGTAGTTGGCTGGAGCAGTGGTTCAGATTTTAAGAGATTTTAGCGAATACAGAGCTATGAATAACTTGGGCGTAGCGAAGTACATGTGTGCTGCCAATCCTATCTTTAGGTGATCTTGCACAAAAAGACAGAGCTAGTCAGAGCAGGTGTCTAAGGGAGGGAGATGAGAGGTCTAAAATTGTGTTTGGTAGGCGACAGAGATTTCATTGTGCCGCCCGAATGACTTTGCTATATCTGAGTTCCACTGTAACGGGAAATTACCCCTCTTTTAACAAGGTTAACCTTTTACACAGACAATTTCAAGTTGGTTGGAGCAGCCGTTTCTCTGTTTTCCTAACTACAAAGTTGAGGCTAGATTAAAAAAAAAAAATTAGATCTTTTAAATGATCTAGATACAATAATATACTTTTTATAGAGCTTGGATGTGATAAGATGGTTATAAATCTAGATTAAATTGTATGGCTTTAAAATTTTTGCATGTATGGTTTGTAATATTGACATGTATTTATAACTACTGTGTTTCCTAGAAACCTGTTTTTCGTGAAATCATAATGGCCATCTTTGTGACCCGCAGTTTTTTCTTTTTTTTTTCTTTTCATACTGGTATGTTTTAATGCTGTTCTACCGACCAGAAAATTAACATACCACTGAGGTGAATGTGACTCTTGCCTTTAACTTTCAGTGAATATCGGAACATTCACCTACGAGAGTGGACCCTTGGAGTATGAAGAGTTCCCATTTACAGAGGAACCTGTCTTTATCTTGGGCGAACCCTACAGTGCTTTGCATGGTAAATGCAGTCAAATTCTTTATATATATACCTGCCTACACATTTTTTGTCACATTTATTGAAAAATGCATGTTCAAAGGCCTATTAATTACAATGTCTTTACTCAGGCCTGACTTATTGTCAGTTGTCAAGATTGGCAAATTTATCTGTTGATGGTATGTTAAATTACTTTCACATTATGCTGCACCTTTTATCAGAAAGAAGAGTTACTATTTTGAAGTTGTAAATACACTTAAAGGTTTTGAAGTAAAATTAAAAGTTGCTTGCCATATGAATGCCATCAAATCATATAACTTCAATTTACTAATTATTTTTTGTGAAACTGAAAAATTTTTTTCCAGACCGAGAAGCAATCAAACATGATGTTCAGTCACGATTTTGGATAACTTACAGAAGAAATTTCCAAAACATAGGTAAACACATTTTACATGTTGTTTTATTGCAAAAATTTATGAAAGATATATAATTTATATGTGCAGAAACAAAAGATATTCATTGCATGAATATGTAATATAAATTTCCTGCTGCTTGAAATGTCAATGAAATAGAGTATTATATTACCTAACATTTAGTCAAAACCAGAGTTTTTTGTTGTTGTCCTTATGACATTTTAATCGTGCAATTTCAGAGATAAAAGGCTGCATTTTTTAGAGATTTGTTCTGTTACTGTAGTCACAATATTTCATTTTTTTTTCTCGTATCTTTCAAATAATTAAAAAGAACGATTTGTTTATTCCTATATTGGTTTTACAAATTTTACTTATATATGTCTTTATCTATTTGATTAAAATAAATTGACATTTATTCAAATTTTAACACCACCTTTCATTATAGACTTACAGTGCTAGCTGAGTGACGATATATATATGTTTCTGCTCATACCCAGGTACCACAGGACCAGGCAGTGACACGGGATGGGGCTGCATGCTGCGCTGTGGGCAGATGATGCTAGCACAGGCCCTGTCACTCCACCACCTGGGCAGGCGTGAGTTGGTCTTCTTTGAACAATCTGTTTTTTTCTTTGTTTTGTTGCGTCCAACATGAGCTTTATATAGGCTATATTGTGGACGGTTCATAAGGCTAGCATTTAAAAATTGTAAAATTTTAACTGCTGACCAACCAAGACAGTGCAGGGATACCACGACTCTCAGCGAATTTCATTTTACTGTCATGAAGATACATCAGTGTATAATGCAAACGTTCTATGTTAAGTAAATAATTTCTTGTGGACGTATAGATTGTAAAGTGAGTCCCTCATCCATTCTCACTCAGACTGGAGGTGGCATCCTGGCTGTCCTGATGAAAAATATTGGAAAATCTTGAAGATGTTTGAGGACAGAAGGATGGCTACCTACTCCATCCATCAAATAGGTTTGTACCCTGCTTGTAAACAAAAAATGTGAAATCATTAAATGAAAAAAAAAATCATGCTGAAGCGGCTATTAATATTATTTGGAATACCCAATAGCGTTAAAAAAATGTAATTTATTGTATTTATGGTGTGAAAGTCACAAAATAAATGTGTAGAGCTTCTGATATCATATTCTTTATTTTTAAGAGCTAGGATCATTTATTTGAAAAAGAGAAGAATTTTAACCCTTCTTAACTAATTTTAAAATTATATTTTTATGTATTAAAACAAATATTCTACCAAATACAATAAAAAATAAACTAAAAGGATATAAGACCCCTAAGTATACCTATTATGATGGGCTGTGTACATGCGTATGACAAACTAACTTAAACTTACTAATATCATATTCATAGTTTATTTTGAGTCCAAGTTATGATTACATTTAAAATGTGTTTTTTTTTTAAAAGAATACCTTTTCAAGAGGTCTCAATAAAACAGAGAACTCTGTTCAGCTCTGTAGCAATTACATTACAATCTGTTTAATACTTTGGGGACACCTAAAAGTTTATTTTATTTTAAGTTTATACTGTTGGAATGGCTTATTTATCTTCACTGAATTAGCACAATGGGGTATATATATCGCATTTTAGTATTTTTTTTTTTTATAGATTATTTAAAAAAATATATACTTTAGTTTTTCTATAGTTAATTGAAAACAAGTCTGTGCATTTTAATCTTTACTAAACCCTGAGATTAATACTGATCTAACAAACACATCAACCTGCCCGTCTCTAAATGACATATATCCATTAAGTTAAGCTAATGACCATATGCATCTTGTATTTGCAGCATCAATGGGAGAAGCCGAAGGAAAGGCAGTGGGTCAGTGGTTTGGCCCAAACACTGTTGCTCAGGTTTTGAAGTAAGTCTATTGCTGTAACTTTTTACAGCCACTCATCTTAGATCATATTTATTTTTATTCTCGTCAAATGATTCAAAGCATATTCCCATTTTGGGAAAACTTCAGAATGTATAAATTATGACAATTGAAAAAAAATTTTGAAATGGAAGATGTGCAAATTAATACAAAGAGGTGCTAGTACAAGCGCTTATTAATTCGCACAAAAAGTGCTGGTAAAAGGTAAACCTTACTTGTAAACTTCTTGGGAACACAAAAACAGTTTGCACTGCCATATATTTCACAAAAATATACAATTTGAAAACAAGTCCTTATCTGACATTGGTTGAAATAAACGAATTCTTCCATGGTTATAGAAATCAAGAATTCTGTAATGCACTTAAATATCATGTTACTTAAAACTGTTTTGCCGCCTTTGTGTTGGTAATGATCCATGCGGTAAATAGTCATCATGACACCAAATGATCATGAATTGGTGCGTATCACCTTGTTGAGTAGCACATGGCTGGCCAACATTATATGGTGCTTGTGGATCTATTTTTTTAATGAATATTTTTACCAAGATGTTTTTATTTATTTCATCCATCCAGGCGTATAGCTGTGTATGACGAGTGGAGCAAGATTGTGATTCACGTTGCTCTTGACAATGTTGTGATTCTAGATGAAATTTGTGAGTTTTGCTAGTGAATTTAAGAAATCATGAATGTTTATTTTAACCAAAGTGAATGGACTATATTTTGATTCAAAAGAAATATTATTTTCAGATGTTGGTATGTAGTGCTTCATATAAGAAATACTTAAGCATCTTTATCTCAACAAAGTCGCAGTAATTATTTTTTGTAGTCCTGCTTATGAAAGCACAATATTTTAGGGTTATCTCAATATTCATATATTTTGAACCGATAAAGATAGAATATAATTTGCAGATTTGAAAACTTGAGCTTTTTATCTTTCAAATAATATGTCTACGCTCTCCACTTACATGTATGCGAAGTGCTTCTCTGAGTTAAACAAGATAATTCTATCAGAACTATATCATGGTATATGGTCTGCTTGGCATCCTAGGTTTTATATAAAACATCATTGACTTTTTTAATTCATAATGTCTCTTTAGAAAGGTAAAAGTTGCGAATATTTGCCCCTCTCTCTCTTTCCAGTAAAACTGTGTCTACCCTCAACTGACAACGAGGCAAATAACAAAGAGCCTTCAGCCGAATTCCTACCAGAAGGCGAAAAATTCTCCCACTTTGTGAACGACTCCTTGCCGCATGAAAACAGTCAACATTTGAGGAGCCGCCCGGCAGCCGCGAGTGGTGCTAGCAATAATAGCGGTGGCGGATGTGGCACGGATAGTATAGGAAATGGCGATTTTAGCTCTTCAGGTGGTTCTAAGTACAAACTGATGCAAAAGTCTGAAACAGAAAACGCGTCAAATTTACCACAGGCAGCGCCGTGGAAACCTCTAGTGCTCATCATTCCGCTTCGACTTGGCCTCACGGAAATCAACCCGATCTATTTTGATTCCTTGCGGGTATGTCCTGTTGCCCCATTGTTGCTTCTTTGGTGCTGGAGATATAAATAATACATTTTTCCTTTGATAGTTTTATATATGTCGCCTATTCCCCTGATTCATATAAAGTTTCTATTTTATCTGAAGGTCTGAAGGCTCAATCATTTTGTTTTATTTTGAAGGGAAGAAAGAACATGTTCATGCTTTTTCTGTTCAGTATCTGTCATGTCATGCTTGAAAAAAACAATCACTGTGCATGAAGCAAGTAAGCATTTAAATTGACAAGGCAATTTAAGACAATTTTATACATTGAAAAATGTAATCATGAGCATAGAAGCAGTTAAGATATGGGAGGCACAGGAGATACACATTCATTAATACGTAATTAGCCATCTGTCTGGTAAATTATAAACTATATATTATAGTGTTCAAAAGCAAAACAATTTATTTTGTTTTGAGTTGAAAAATTATCATGCTTTTCCTTAGATGTGTCATAGAAATATGGTATAATCATCTTGCAACTAATTATCATAAAAAAAAAAAAGATTAGAACCTTTCATTCTCTTTGTCTGAGCACAATAGTTTCCCATGTTACAATAAATTAATGAACTCTTACCTCTGTACTTCTGTGTATAACATTACCTCTATGGTATCTATCATGAGGCTTGTTGCTCTATCTTCCAGAAATGTTTCACATTCAAGCAATCTATCGGGATTATAGGTGGCAAGCCTAACCACGCCCACTATTTTACCTATTATGATGGGCTGTGTACATGCGTATGACAAACTAACTTAAACTTACTAATATCATATTCATAGTTTATTTTGAGTCCAAGTTATGAACCCTCACGTATAAAAATTTATTTATAAATTTTTATTTATTTATTCGACTTAAGATTACCTCAAAAACCGTTGTGAAAAAAGAAATCACAATTTTTTTTTTCCATGCACTCATCAGTAAATTTGAATAAATGTGAATAGCAAATACTCCAAAAAAAATTTTTTTCCAACTCCCCAGGCAAAGAGCTCATCTACCTTGACCCACACACCACACAGAATGTTGTCGACCTGGACAGCCGTAGCATGGCCTCAGATGTGAGCTACCACTGCAGCACGCCGCCCTCACGCATGAGCTTCTCAAGGCTGGACCCCTCCATCGCCCTGGTGAGTCGGTACAACAGTGTTCTAGCATATAAGAATCTAAGTCATCATGGGCACAATATAACTGTTACTGGGCTGACATGCTCTAAATACAAACTCAAACTTAAACTGCTGATAAGCATGGCAAGGAAATTAATCACAATCTACTTCACTATGCTTTTTGCTAAGAAAGATCAGGACCCTAATTCTTGGTCTCCTGGGACTCTGTTAAATAGAACGGGGCAAACTGTACTTTTTACTGACAACAGAATATCCAAGACCTAGAATTACATCATTCAATGAAAAGATCAGTTAGTGGAAGAACTAAATGTCAACTAAGATCAAATTTGAAATATTAACACCATGATAATACTGTATATTCAAAAACTTTATCACATTCTTTTAATTTATATATCTTTTTTTTATCGTGCTAGGGCTTCTACTGTGCCACTCACAAGGACCTGACTGACTTATGCACAAGTTTTTCCAACCTGGACTCCTCGTGCCGATCGATGTTTGAGATCCGAGAGCACGCTCCTGAGGAGTGGCCCTACCAGATCCCCGAGGTGGTCAAGCCTGCGGCTTCGTCTCATGAACGGACAAGAGGGATTTCATTATCAGGTCTGGCAATATCAAATTTTATTTTCCTTTATTTTTGTTGCTGTCCATATATATCTTAGTTTGATCTCTAATTTTAAAGTATATTTCCACAGTGGTTAGAGGTATGCTAATAGTGAAAATGGCTGTACAACGATTGCGCTTTGTGGCACTAGAATCCTAGACTTTAAGATGCATCAACACTGAATCGTCTTGCCACTTAAAGAGAGCCTGGTTTATACGACTAGACCACTGTGCTCCCTAAAATCTCTTGTGCGTAGGATGTAAGAGGTTTAAATTTAAGAGAAAAACAGGATGTTTGGTTGAAGAAGTAAAAAAGCTGATTTGCTTTGCTCAGAGCCAATTTTTTTTTGCTGGGGTGTATAATTCTCTTACATCATAGTCAGAGATGCACTGAAGGCCATGTAGGCTGTACTGAAAAAAAAAGCTAAGAGTTTGTTTCTCTTGTTTGCAAATTTGAGTCCGGTTCAATTAATTTTTTTTTATTTGCAGACATATTTTGCACTATTTTTTAGACGTCCCTCATATTACTGGTATGAGCCATCATGCATTACAAAGGTTTGAGTTATTTCCTTGATTGTATTTCAGATTTTGCAGCATTTGACAGCCTTTTTCCTTGATTGTATTTCAGATTAATTTGAGTCCGGTTCAATTAATTTTTTTTTATTTGCAGACATATTTTGCACTATTTTTTAGACGTCCCTCATATTACTGGTATGAGCCATCATGCATTACAAAGGTTTGAGTTATTTCCTTGATTGTATTTCAGATTTTGCAACATTTGGAGGCCTTTTCTGCGAATATATTTCAGATTTTTCGACATTTGACAACCTTTTTCCTGATTGTTTTTCAGATTTTGTAGCATTTGATGGCCTTTTTCCTTGATTGTATTTCAGATTTTGCAGCATTTGATGGCCTTTTTCCTTGATTGTATTTCAGATTTTGCAGCATTTGATGGCCTTTTGGGTGGTGGTGGCAGCAGTGTGGACGACGAAGAATTTGAGCTGATTTGAAAGAATGAAAGAGTCAAAATATCTAGTGGGAAACATTACCAAACCAAAGATCTTTCAAGCAAGAATGTTCAATTTTTAGTTTTCTTCTTTTGCCTTGTTCTGTTTAGACAAAAATTAAAAAAAGATGTTGTTCATTCGTTTTTAAGTTTAGATACAATTTTCAATTTTTAAAATTTTTTTTAAGCATGATAAAGTTTCAAAGCTTCTATCTGCTTATGTGTCATATGTCTCAACAGATATTTTGGCTTGGACGGGATATAATTAGAGGAGGCAGTTACAAACTAGTCAGTCAGGAAAAGACAATGTCCTCAAAACTTGTGGAAGCTGGCCCATTTATTTAACCTATTTATTTTGATTTAGAACCTATTCTAATGTATGGTTGCGAGGCGTGGACGGTGTCAAAGCAGATAGAAAAGAAACTGAAAGCAATAGAAATGTGGTTTTTAAGACGAATGCTCCGCATCTCTTGGACAGAAAAGAAATCAAACAAAGAAGTTTTAGAAGAAGCTCAGGCAAAACCATCAATAATTAACAAGGTGAGGAAAAGGCAAACAACGTTCTTTGGCCACATGATGAGAAGAGAGGGACTAGAACATCTAGTGACGACAGGAATGATTGATGGGAAACGCAGTCAAGGAAGGCAAAGAGAAAAAATGGCAGACGGGATGAAGGAGTGGCTACAAATATCAAAGGTTACAGATATGATGAAACTAACCAGAGAAAGAGAGATATGGAGGGACATGATCACCAACGCTATGAGGCATGGTACTTGATGATGATGATGATTTTGATTTAAAAAAAAATCCATAAAGGAAAACCTATAAACAAATAACCAATTCAGAATGACAAAATTGTTTATATCTAATGGACATAAACTATTTCTTTGCCCTGTCCTGGGTTTTTATTGATAGCTCTCTAGGTACACGTGTGCATAGAGTCATATCCCCAAACATGTCTAGACTAATAGTAAATCATATTTGTGGTCTGTTGAACTGAAGAAGTCCAATCACCTGTACAATTTGTGATGCGTTTGGGGCACAAACAACAGTTTCTTTAATCCTCCAACTTCCAAATGTAAGTACTAAAAGATCCGTGGGTCTTGCAGTGGATTGACGTTACAACCAGAATTTAACATACTCAGAAGCGTTGCTAGTTTGTTGTGGAGATTTTGAGTAAAAATCCACAGTTAACCAGGCGTGGTCAATATCATAGATGAAACGGGGGTTATCAAATTCGACACAAAGCAATAATTAGAATAATGTGTTCAGATAAAGAGATGATAATTAATTGTATATAATTATGTATTTGTGATTAATCCGGTTTCCCAATGGCAGTGGATCTGTTGTTTGAAACTTAATTGTAAAAATTATTATATATTACACATCCTACTCTGTACATGTACTGATAAGATTGGAGCATAAATGTATGTCAGTTCACCTTTATTCTGTAGTATACAGGTATTGTTATATTGCAGTAAATGTCTTATGTTTGATAGGATGTCCGAAATCACATAACTTCACTGTTTCCCGGTGCAGCTCTTTCAGGACATAGTTTTCATAGAACAGACACGTTGGGACTGTGTGAAGCATCATTGCTAATTTTGTATGGACATTTTCTAAATCTGTACCAGGCTGAGATTTAAGCAGTATCTAAGGATTCAAATACTTCTTCCATTTCACGGCCTGAGTTGACTTTTTGAAAATCTTTAACATCTAGAAAAACGCTCTCTTCATTTTTGAAAAGTAAATTTGCAATATTTTCCATGCATGGGTGGAAGACCTTCCAAAAACGAATCTAGTCTACTTCATTAAAAAAAATAATTGATTTTTTTCTGAAATATTTCATTTCTATTTGTGCTTTTAAATTTTTAGGATCTCTGAGGCATTGATAAAATAAAATCACATCCGTTCAAAATGATTTGAAGACTCAAATAACTTTTCGAAAATTTTGCATAATATTCTAGTGTAGATGTTATTGAAATTCTTCCAAATGCAGAAAAAGAAAAAAAAAGATGTTACAGACTCTGCATGAATTGATCTCGAAGGGAAATCTACTTAAAAACTTTAGAACTTTCCTAGTAAAATAGTTTAGGTCTTTGCATTTCTTGTTCTTTTTTTCTTCTGTGATAACTTTTAGTCTGTTATGCTCATTTCATCAGAACACAATGAAATTTGGCATCCAAATTACTCATTTCATTTTCTGCATGCAATATTAGTTCCTTGGTGAGCTACAGTTACAGTTTAGGAATAATTCACATTGTATGTGAGGACAGATTATGAAATTCCAGCCAATACTCAAATTTCTATCATTCCTTTATTTACAATCACTTACTGACTTACACAAACTGACAATTATGATGTGAATTGTGATGCAGTGTTGTGAGATGTTACATCATGGTGATGCCAGTTATCCGTAAATTTACGGATTTTCAGTTAAAAGAGAACCAATGGCATGTTTCACTGTAGTGAAGATCTATTTAATTTTACGAATTATATCATTATCAGTTAAAAATAAAAAGTTGGCAGTTCGTGTTGAGTGAAGATTTATCAAGGATTGTATTTTTCAATCCAATATTTTATTCAACTGTACTCCAAACGTGATTCACTTTAAAAAAAAATGAACCTGTTGGCATCACTGATTGAAAGAATAATTCTAGACCAGTTGATTAGTATAGAGCATTAAGAGTCCAAGCTTTTTCATCTTTCAATTCAATATTTGTTTTAAAGAGAAAAATGTGTTCAAAATTGATCAAATGAGTTGCTAAGAGTTGAATTATATTTGTAACTATGATTATGACTTGGCTGATAATGCTCTGCTCAAATTGAACATGAATAATATTTACCTCTGTGTGACTGAATTTATTTTTCTTTGAGGAGTGAAGTTAAATTGACACAATTTATAAAAAATGAACCATGGCAAATTCATAATATTAAACAAAGTCGCCAAAATGAAAATTTGTTGTTTTATTTGCCTTCTTTACTGCTTTAATTTCTTGCATCAGTTATGCTCTCTCAGAAGGACAAGAAAAAAAAAAACTCTTAAAATTGAGCTTGTTTTATGTGTTTTGAAGTACATGTATATATCTATAAGTAATGTATTAGCAATTGAAAAAGAGCCACATTAATTTTAACAAGCAAAAAAAAAAACATAATTTAACAGTAAAAGTACTTTAGTTTTTATAACAATTTATTTGTGGTATCCAAATGTTTAGATTGTACACATGCAGTGTCTCCAGTACAGATGTAATAATAATAATATTTTTAATTATAATAGTAATAGAAATAATACAAAATTAAATAAACAAAAGGCAAACACAAGGGATGAGCTGATGCGATAGTGGAAGCAATGAGACAACCAATAGGGTAAGACTGACTATCATACAAACTTACATCGATCACTACCAGTTGTCCACTAACTCTCTCACAGTGAAAACTTTCGCCGTCTCTGTACATTTGTCAAAATAATATATACAAAAAGTGTCCGCTAATCTGTACATTGACTTCTCTACTTTCATAGAAAACATTCAGACACAGAGAGCGTTGGCCAGGCTATACGGGTAACCATTCTATTTGGCAGCCTAGTATACTCTCCCACTCTCTTCTCTCTCGTTCACATTAAACAGAATACATCCACATGTCGGTTCAGCCAAGAGATTTGAAAGTTGTCTAAGCTCTGCATGATTATGGTATAAAATTTGCAAATTTGCAATAGAAATCTATCAAAGGTTTCTAGCCAGAATTATAATTGTAGTATATACGTACACTATGTACCAGGTGTTCGCTATAACGACATTGAAAAGTTGAAACTTCTCCAGTATATTTTTAGCACAAGGAAAGCTAAGTAAAACAAAAACTTATAAAATTGCATCAAATTCCTACACGTTGTAAGAGTTGGGTCAAGTACATCCAGTGTATCTATTTCCTGGGCTTCTTGTAACAAAATTAAAAAGCATAAACATAAACAATACCTGCACTAAAAGGTACTCAATGTTTCTTTTAAAATATATTTTACCTGTAAAAAGATATTTTACTGACGTTTAGTGTAAACTGTGACATTAAGCATTAATCGAGTTGGTGGAATTGTTCTTACATAGTGTAAAATCCACTTATTTGCACAAAGATAAATATCTCCAAAGAAATGTAAATGTAATATAATAATAATAAGAAAAAATCAAATGCTTTCAATCAACAGGTCAACGTTCAAACCACTTGCAAATGTTTTATTCTACATGTGTGAAATCTTTCCCCAAAACAGATTCATTTTATAATCAGAAAAAAATACATGTATCAGAAAGAAACACATTTCATAAATCAGTAAAATGTATGTCACAGCACTGTAGGACTAGATAGAGGCTCAAAAAGCATTATAAGCATTCGCAGTGTTCTCATAACTACAGAAAATAATGTCCCAAGAAGCTAGGAAAGAAACAAAATACAAAAAAATACATTATAAAAAAATTACAATCAAACAAACTAAATGTGACCTTATTCAACGGACATGAATTATTTCCATAGAAAATTTCTACCTTTGCAGCTTTTATTTGATCTTGTCGCACAAGTTTCAAATAATTGTTAAGTGTCAAACACAATACAACATAATACGGTCAGTAAAATTTGTTAGTGTGGTGAATCCTGCTTCCCTCTATTTTGCATAGTTTTCTGCCTGAGAAAATGAAAGGCAGATTCAGAATATCATTTAAAAATAGTATTCTCACAAAGTTTACTATCGTTGAGATTTTGGGATAACCTTTCAATTAAAATTATTCAGACACATTTTCCTTTCATTTTATCAAATCATATTTATATATAAATTATATTTAAAAAAAAATACATATGAATTATCAGGCACAGTAACCAATAACTTTAACAACATGTAGCTAGAAAGCGACAACTTATTTTTGCAAGATATAGAGTTTTCAATTTTTCATATTAATTTTCAACAACACAAGGCATTACTATGCAAAGCTCAGGACTTGAATTAATTATCCAACTCAAGTTTGGTTCAAAACTGTGTCTCTGAGACAGCTAAGTTTTAACAACATAGCTGAATATTTGTCAAACTTTCTCTTTTATTTTCCGTAGCAAGTTGTTGAATTTATAAGGAGCCATAGCTAATAAAAACTTATTTTTACACAGTGAGACAAATTGGAAATAAATTGAGACCCTCGCTGTTGCCTTTCTCACAGTCTATGACAAACAAACCTCGCAAATTGCCATTCTACATTAACAGAAAACAAAAATAAACTTGCTCAGTGATAAGAACAGAAGAAAAAACTCACCCTTAATTGCAAATGTCAACGAAAGTTAATTAAAAAGACAACAACAGCAACAAACACAAACATTTGGGGGAAGGGAACACAGAAGGTATAAGAACAAAAAGCACAGGTAAATACACGGTGTTGCAGAATCGAGAAGCAACTTAAATAGTTGAGCATTACTTCAAAAAGTTTACAGAGAACAAAATAGTAAGCAGGACAAATAAGGACCTAGGGAAAGTTCAATGATGCTGAGCTACCAGAGCATTGACCAGTACACGTTTCATTGTTTGATTTGTAAGGGTGTTTCTTGTATGATGGCATCTCTGAAACAATATGAGATTCTTGCGGTGATCTTAAAAGCTCCTGAAGTTAGATTTCATTTCGCCTTTGGGTGGAGTGTGCTCATGTTAATTCAAAAGGTACATGTATTGCAATTCACAGGCAGTTCAATATAGAGCAAAATGAAAAAAAAAGCAATTAAAACATTAATAATTCTATTTGTTTCTTCTTTTTTCCACCACACCATTCACTGTTTTCACAAATCAAATTTTACAGGAAACTAACATTAAAAAAAAAGGCACTTTCAGATTTTACAAGTTCCTAATCTGACCAAGGCTCCTATCTTTTTGTTAGTCCAAGCACATCTCCTGCAGTGTTACCGTTATAGAAATATCTCAGTATGAACATTGTTGAAAGTCGTTTCAAACCAAAAAAAAAAAAAAAAAAAGACTGGAGTTAACTAAACAGTATTTGGTACAGTGTATAAAGTGTATAATGTGACCGGGTAAGACAGGAGTCATGGTATACCCGCATTGCCTCTGTGAGGCAGCATGTAACATTGTCAGACTTTGTTCTGAGACCCATTCAAAATATGATCCATATAGAGTTGACATTGGATGCTAATTTATCAACTTAAATCAATTCAACTAAACACAGTGAAGACACATAGACAGCCATAGTATTAATCTACACTGTAGAAAAACGAAGATGCGTTTTCTCTTCATCGAAATTGGTAGAGCAATAAGGTTAAGGTGTCATTGCAAGATTGCGAAATGAATTGAAAAAAAGAACAAACAAACAACAATTAATATGGACATGACCTTTCGTTTCAAGAAAAATAGCATTGTCCCAAATTAATTGCACATCGATTACAATGATGTTCTGTGGAAATTTCCTCCGAACACGTAACTTGAGACCACCAGAGAACATTTGAAGGCCCGCTGCCCAACATAATGAGCTGAAGCCTTCACTTTAATCGACGTCTGAGCTCTTCCTTTGAGTTTGAACCCTTGACACTAAAATAGTGATGCTTATAGGGTAAGTGCTCTACACTATGACGAACCACTATTGCTTTTCCCCTACTTTGTGAAAAGCATTTAACTACAAAGAAGTTGCACACATATTACAAACGTTCTCTTTATCAAAGTGATACCTGTTGTTTTGTTTTGGGGACTCCCTTTGTCAAATCTCTTATTTAAAAGGCTTACAAGACATTAACCAACTCTGAATTACCATATATTATTGTATCCTACAGAAAAGACTTATGGCAAAGAGATACACAAACAAATGAAAACTCGCACTTTGTATCTAGCTAAGGCATGGAAAAAAAAGCATAATACATGTAGTGCTCTGCAAACACAAGGCAAGGAAGATGGCAGTAAAGGAGTATGCAGAAAAAAACAAGAAAAAACAAAACAAAAAACAAAGAGAAAAGATAGATCAATACTGATTGGGTTAGTACCCACACAGGGTGTATGTAATGAGGAGAAAGGTTTTGGAAAAGACAGAAGAGTTTGTCTCAGGCTTAGGGTATGCCTTTCCGTAAACTTCAAGCTTTAGTGTGCCTTTCTGTATATTTCAGGCTTAGGGCATGTCTTTCCACATACCTGATCCTTTAGTATGCCTTTCTGTATATTTCAGGCTTAGGGCAATGCTTTATGTTTATTTACAGGTATCAAGCGTGATCAGAGCGATAACAGAAAACCCAACACTAATATTTGTCTCAATCGTCTTTGCATAAAATGTGTTTTTCTGTACAGTCCATAACAAGTATTGTTGAGTTTTTCACTCAAATCAACCATCGTATTGCCTTTATTTTCTTTCAATAAACTTTGCTCGTTCCCTTCCTTAATAACGGTTCTTTATCATCCAGTCATAAAATAACCAGCATCTCAGCTATTTTCACATTCTAGATACCAGCCTACAGATTTCTGTTACATCATCACATATCATCTCATGAAACACATAAAATACCAAACTTGGTAAAATAATCGAACAAGCAAAGAGTATAGAACAGCTTAAAAACATACTAACAATCTCCAAGCTCACACACGCACACCCACCCTTTACGTCATTGCTCAGCTTGGAAATTAGTTTTTACTCAGCTGGAAACTTGATATAAACTCACTCAAAAAGACTACCCACTTAGATTATATGTCTTCTCACATGAGTACGTATGTAAGTGCGTAACAGGTCTAATTGAATTAAAAAAAAAAAAAATGAGGCAATATTTGAAGCCAACCAACAAAGTGTTTTGTAAGAATGTGACAGGCTCCATAACTCTTGTCTGACAGATAAAGGAGGAAATCACTCCATCAGGTGCCTGAAACTGTTATCTCCAGAGCCAAGTCCAAGCATTAGTTTTCTTAGTTTTCATAGCACACAGCAAACATATGGTTGTGATTCATTTTGCAACTGCCACTATACTCGAGTCTTGTAAGCTTCTAGGATGATGAAAAGGTCACTGGTCAAGGTCACAATAAGGTCAGGGTTCACCAGTTGGCCAGTCCGGGCTTGCTGAGGGTCATGAAGTAAATCTGACAGGAGGAGCCCGACCGCACCGATGAGAAGAAGACCTGGGGAGGCGCAAACAACCACAGAATATTTTAATGTATTGGTTTGATTGTTTCGCTGCCTGACAACAAAAATAAGCTCTGTATAAGCTATATTAAGGAAGGGCCCCAAAACTTACATCTGTCAATTTTATTTGCTGCCAAACAAGAGACAGTCGATCACATTATATTGACACCCACCCAACCAGTAGGAGACAAAGTCACCAGAGCGGGGCTCAAACCACAGACATCGTGCATGGGGAGCCTATGTTCGACGCAAGGGCTATAGCGAACCCCCCTCAATGTATTGGAACATAATCATATATATAAAGGTTAAGTGGGTCCCATGCTCGAATCCTGAAGTTATGATATTGTAAAAGTGAAGCTGCTTCTTATATATATTATTCAAGATGGCAACTTACGATTGATAATTAAGACAGGATGGAGAAATTTATTTTTATTTAACAATATTAAAGGCATTTGATGATGATGATGATAAGATGTTGCCTTACCCCCAAGACAGTCTATATATTATAGAGTAAAAATCATTACTAAACTGAAAACAGTACATTGACATGTTAAACCCATCCATACATAACGTTAAACTAGGGGAGAGACTTGCTTTCTCCAAAGAAATTAGAAAGCCATGGTATAGGTACTAAGGTACTAACCTTATCGTTCCTCTCGCACAGAAATTTAAGTTTCTGGGCCTTTTTGTGCATGAAGACTCCGTCCAGGTGTCCCGTTTCTGCCGATCGGATCTCAATCGCTTTGTTTCCCCATCCCATAATCTGGCCTGTGCTGATGTAAGCTGCACACAGAGAAAACAAAACATCATTTAGTAATATACACAAAGAAATCATCATGATAATTATGATGTAATATATGACGTAAAAAAGTCTCCAACTTGAACCCAAGGGCAGAGTACTAAACCCCTTCCCCCCCAAAACAACAGAGAATAAAAAAACCTGACTCTCCTCCTGCAATAAACAAGTGTATTAAACAACAAATTTTTAGAATTACAGAGTATAAATATTTCTCGCTATTAACAATAACAGCTATGAAGGTGTACAGCTTGTGATTTATTCATTACCGATCTGTATTATGAGAGAGCAGAGCTCTTAAGATTTTCTAGACAGTATTCCTAACATTCACATAGTCATTTACTACAACTCTCATCTTTTTAAATGCAATCGAATAAACACACATTGACTGTTTTCTTCTCGCATAGTAGTGGGACCAGGCAAACTATTCTTTGACTTACCAACAGAGGTAGGCAGTTCTCCCCACTGAAGCACAACGTTCTTGGTTATCTTTCCTGTCGTATCCACATAAACACCTTCATCTGCAGAGAAAAGTGAAACAGGAATTCTGTGAGAACTAGTTTTCACAGGCATGGGACTTTAAAGACTTACATTAATACATGTAACAAAGAAATACTCTCTCATTCCTTTGCTTAAGAAAAAACTAACCCTAAGACTTAATCAAGTTTAGTTTTGGTAATGATGGTTCCTCAAATTACTTATAGATAATTAAAATTTATAATTGGAAAATTTGTACACACTCAATTTTAAAACATACTAAACACTAACTTTGGATAATTTTAAGAATGAGAGAGGTCTTATATAACTGAGGCAACGACATGGTAAATCTACCAGCTCTTTTTGCTTACCTAGCAGGGTATAATTCTATATTTGTATTTACTTGTTATTGGTAGCCACCACTGACGGATAGTCTGTGGTGCCAAACATTCCCCCTGACAGTCAGTCACTAGTCTGTAATCACGCTCAGTCGGCTGTCAATAAAGAGAGCACACCTACCAAGATTGTTCTTGTTACTTCTATTCGACAATCTGTTATGGGGATTCTACACTGAGTGTCCAAGGTTACAAGTAAAAACTTACTATCGTTGTATTGTGAGGGTTCTACACTGAGTGTCCAAGGGTACAAGTGAAAACTTACTATCGCTGTATTGTGAGGATTCTACACTCAGTGGTTAAGGGTTACAAGTGAAAACTTACTATCGTAGCAGAGCAGCAGCTGCAGACCGTTGGTGTTGGGCAGGATGACGATGGTGTGTGGGGTGATGGGGCCGTGGTTCTGGGGACGGAGAGAAGAAAAAAGGATTAAAAGAAAGTCATTAAAAAAGAATGATGAAAGCACATTGAAACTTTTCTATGAAAAAAAGGCTGATAGTGACATAGTTTCATATTTTTGCCCTTCATCAACAACTCAGTCTCCACTGTCTCATTCATAAGATGAATTTCAATAGATGCGCAAAATTAAGTCGTTCCATGTTGACCTACAGAGAAATTAAGTTTAGGCTAAAGAATATTACAGCCTTTATCTTTAGTTAGCAAATCTGTAAGTTGTATAAGTATTTTCAATTTATCTTAAAAGGGGAATAACAACTCAAGCCCATAAGTGTTTGGTCTCTTTCTGAGAAATATATGACTTGTGCTAACTTTCAAGTGTGTGTGTATGTGTTTATGAGAGAGAGAGAAAAGAGAAAGAGAGAGAGAGAGAGAGAGAGAGAGAGAGAGAGAGAGAGAGAGAGAGAGAGAGAGAGAGAGAGAGAGAGAGAGAGAAAGAGAGAAAGAGGGAGAGATAAACAAACTTGTGTTTCTTTTCTGCACTTTCAATCTGGTGTTTCAGACATGTATCAAATTTGAGCAATATATATACATTTTTTCATTCAGGCAGTACAGCTGACAACTAAATTACATGTATATTTTTTAAAATAACACAGAACCGAGCAATGTTGAAGCTTGCGTACGATGATAGAAGAAAAAAAACAACTCCGTAGAAATTTCATGCGACAGACCCTACGAAAAAATTTTATTTAAAAAGGGAAGTGAAGCAAAATTTTCTGCGGCCCGGAAAATATCAAGCAGAGCTATAAAAAACTAAAAGCGTAGACGTTTGAGAGAAGGCAATCCGTTTCATACATATTGGATAAACCAAGACAAAAAGGGGGCTGGCAGTTGACATGATGATGATGATGATGATGATGATAATGATGATGATGATAATGATGATGATGATAATGATGATGATGATGATGATGATGATGATGATGATGATGATGATGATGATGATGATGATGATGATGATGATAAGGACGATGATGATATTGATGATGATATTTGATGATGACGATGATGAGGAGGAGAAGGAATGTGATAGAATTGACAATAGAAGGAGACAGTGTCGATGATGATAAAGGTGATAACCAAAGCAAGGCTACCACAGGGAGATACAAGCACAAAAGGGACCATGTAATGTTGCTTTCTCAACATGCTGCCACACAGAGACATGAATGGGGATACCAGCATTTCTCTCTTTGCCTGATTCATTATACTGACACTGGCAGGCTTCCTACCAGTAGGGGCCAAAATCAGACAAATATTTAGCATAATTATGGTCTGTCTGATGGCCAATACACTTTTTTTTTCAGCTCTGATGACTACATTATTAGAAATGGCAAGTTCATGCAATACAAATTAAATAAAGCTACATTTTTAAGTAAAAAAAAAAAAAGACTAAAAACTTAATAATGTGAAACGCAACATTTATTCAATCATTATCAATATAGAATAACAGGGGAAAAGATAACAAAGAAATAAAAAAAAATAAAAAAAAGAGATCTACATTCAAGCAGCAATATGGACATGGTAAAACTATAAGACTGTTCAAAGTAAAATTCTTTTGGCATAACCTGCTTAAGATGTACATTTTTTAATAACAAGAAGCGAAAAGATAACATGCTTACGAAAATTCAGAGGAAGGAAGAAAAGAAAAAAAATAGTGCAGTCTGGGACACAAGACGCAAGGTTTGAAATTCTCGAGCATTCTTAACCAGGAAGTTTATAGTCAAGTGCAGTCCACTGCAAATAATCACTATACAACAGCAATTTGAATCGGATTATGTGTAAGCGCTGAAAAGTCTACAGTCAAACTTATTTGGAACAGGTGGCATTCAGTTTTCCTTAAATTACACAATTCGAGGACAATATTAAAGTGTGAAGCGAACTTACAAAAAAAAAGAACTTAAATAGATATACGAAATGGTCAGAACTTTGGCGAAATATAATAATCAAACGACACTATCAATGAAGGAAAAAGCTCGGAATTAACGATCAATACCTACACTAAGCTTTGAAATAAAGAAATAAAGATGAGAAAAATGGAAACACAGAATGCTTGAGGATATGAACGACAAGGGAAAAAAATTATAAAGGACAAAAAAAAAAATAATAATCAGGATTTAAGCCAAAAGAAAAAAAAAAAAAAACCAAGAAAAAATATGTTGCATAATAATCAGTGGTTTTTTAGAAATATGATCAAAGCTTTTTGAGAAATGACAAATGAAAGGTCTCAAGGCCTCACAAGCACTCACGGTTCAGGATGAAAAATGTATGGAAAAACTTTCAAAGTTGGAGAATGATCAATATGCAAAGCAGGCTTCCAAGAAAGAAAAGAAGGCGAGAGAAATGGAAGAATGGGACAAAGGAGCAAGATAGATACAAAGTGAGGATATCAGAAAGCGAATATTCTAAGCCCTGTCTTATCAAGAGATAGTATAGCTAGACCACTTGGTCAAGAGGTGATGAGAGATTGATGATGGAGTCAGGGCTTTGGGTCTTACCTGGTTCACGTAGAAGGTAATGCAGCCCGACGAGTTACCCGCTATAGCGTTTTCCTGGCCCCGGTACTTTATAAAACATATCCGGTTTATTATTATTATTATTATTATTATTTGTTGACGTTTATGTTATAAATTTTGTGCCACCGTTTCATGAGTCATAATTTTGAATGACGTAATTGTTAAGCCAGAAGCAAAGAAGAAGAACAAAAAGAAAATGTTCATTTAAATTTTTCGGTAGCAAAGTGGGAATGAGGTGTAGAGTAAATACCACAGAGGCCAGGAAACGTTTTTAAAACGCAAATCAAAGGGAAAGAAGAGAAAAAGACAAGAAATCAGAGCCAGGTTCAACACAAGCATGTAGATTCAAACTGTTTGTCTGTTCTTCTCTATCTCTCTCTCTCACTCTCTTTCTTTCTCATTCTCTCTCTCTATCATGCACACACACACACACACACGCACACAAACAGAAGGTCTTCACAAATACACTAACTTTTTATTAGAAAAAAAACGTGTCCATTCTTTAGCAAGTAAACTTTCTTATGACCACTCCAATTATTTTTCATGAAACAACTGCGAGGTAAATTGCAGTAAAAGATACATTTCTGAGGCACTTTGAGAAATTTCTGAAAGTGTGAACTTTGTTTCAAGAAATGTTAATGGTCACAAACGCCAGGGATATCTTCAAGCTATGACATTTTATCCTTCTTTATAGCAATTTGAGTATTTTCAAGATTTAATCTACAAAATAATGGTCTTATGCAGTCCACTTTTAAGTATATTTAAAGACAAAAAAACCCAAAAACCCAGCAGATAAAAGGCATAGATCCTTGATTTTCTTTTACCTATAAACCTAGATTATGAATAAAGCCAATGAAATCAAGGTAAAGATTATAAGACAAAAAACATACAAATGAGATTATGTCACATTTCATTCTAGCTTTTTCTTTAAGGCATAGATATAAGCAGCACTCCGTGATCAACAAAGTAATGAAAAAAAAAAAAAAAAGGTAACTGCAAGACACAGAACACTGCTAAGCACAAGACAGCCACAATAACACAATAATAGAACAGCACAGGTTAAAAACAGCCTCTATACAATTGCACAGATCTTGTCGCTCCTACTCACATGGCTAGGAATGTAGAGGTCAAACACGGAGGACGAGTCAAGGTCAATGGCGTGGAAGCCCATGGTAGAGCCGTAGACAACCTTTAACCTCTGCCCCTCCTCCACGGTGAGGTCAACCAGTTGAGGCTTGTGCTTCAGTTCAGGAAACGACTAAAAATAAATTGAGTAAAAAAGTTGAATCAAATTGTTTTATAAGCTTTTCTTTTTTTTACAAGATGTTAACAAACCAAAAATTAAAAAACCAAAACAACTTTGTTAATCATCAATTTGTATGTTAAATCTCTGATGTTTTAATGGAACACACGAAATAATGAAATTTCATAGAGATACTTTAAAACATTTTATGAGAAGGGTCCCAATAGCTCCAAATTTTTTTACTTTCTTTAAAATCATGTCCACTCTAGAGGAAATCACAAACACCCATCAAGGTGCTTCAGCAGAAAGTCAGACGCTAACTTACCTTGAAAGCCATGAACTTGTGGTAAGGTTTCGGTGCCCATGCGTAAATCTCCACGCTGTCGTGTAGCGCTATCACCAGGAACTTGATTCTTTCATATTTCACTGAGAGAAAAACACAAACAAAACTTTGCATGTATCTGTAATTTGAAAAATAAAACACAGCACAATAAACTGCTTTAAAATTAAATAAAAAATAATAACAACTACAGCAGCAGGAGTAACAAAAGCAAAAAACACACTATATGTATATAAAAACTTTAGATGCATGAAACCATTATGAAGCAAAGTGAGACAATGAAAAACACCTACAGCCACGGCAAAGACAAAGAATTCTAAAACCTAAGATGAGTTTGTTTAGGAGTGTCGAAATAAAATCAAATGGCTTCAAAATGATAGAAAATGGAATACAAAACATTATCCAATATCGTCTTCAATCTACTCACCAATTTTAAAATGTACACATCCCTCCAGTTCTCCAACATTCACCCATCCATTCTTTTTGTCACTCTGGGGAATGAAAAGTAGTGATTTTTCAGCATTTATAATTTACCTTAAGCATCCAAGTGTTAAGGAATTCAATTTGAGCCCAACTTAAGAATATATGTATCAGTCAATGCACATGCATACATAATCTGGTTTGACAAGTCACTTTTCTTCATCTGTTCACCTCACCTCGTGATTCCACTTTGGTCAATTTTAGAAAAAGTACAGTTTGATGTTTAGGACATGTAATAATTTCATATTTAAATATTCAAACAATGGAGATTTAAAAAATCTTAAAATCTACACAGATAAAAAAAATTCTACAAAGGATTAAGCAGTCCCCTTCCCTTTTCCTTCAAATGTTTCAATTTCTTCTTTTTTATTCTAACCAATGCTTTAAACTCCTTAAATGCTCCAATAGAAATTCAAAATGCAATATCATTCCCATTCTTTAAAGGGAACTTACTGTATCATTCTTGAGTATCTTTGACTTGAGCCAGGAGAGGTAGTACACTCGGATCTTGCTCTTCTTGCCAGAGATGGTGACCAGAATGTTCTGTCCTTCCAGCACCTCCATCTGCTGGAACCGGCGTCGGGAGATCAGGGTGTACACTGAATACACGCACACACAAACACAGAGGGCCTTGTTAGTTAAGTTCAATAGATCGATAGATCAAGTGTACACTGCACACACAGAGATACAGCGTGCCATGTTAGTTAAGTTAAAGAGACCACTGTAGTATGTATAATATTATTGATCTTTATGTCAAAATTCTACCTTTTTCTTTTCACAGCGTTGTAAACTTTATAATTTCGTTTGTTGTATAAAGAGAGTGTACTTTAATTTCCACATGCTCCTCTTCCCTCTAAAGCAATAGATTGCTTCAGTCTTCTATATAACTACACACAGGGTAACGCTTGAATAAAAACCAGAGGGCAGTACTGACCTTTGCCTTGCCCACTGCGGTCAAGCAGCATGAGGCCGGACTCTGTGCCTATCAAGAGATTCACACCTGTAGAAACAAAGTGGAGCAGCCAAATGAAAATATAGTTGCTACAAAATGAACTATTAGGATTTTTTTACACCTTTAACACTTATTTCATCCTTGTTGGGACTATATAACAAGAACTTATCATTTTTCCTTAGAGTTCATGACTCCCTGAGAACATGAGTTGATTTGAAGCTTTATATTGGGCACGAGTAATAACCAGTCTTAGTTGCAAGATATTTCAACAGATTTGTCAGGAAAAACTAACAATTCCTTTCTCGTATTAGTATTCTCATGACGATTTCCTTAAAAAGTCATTCCACAAACATGGCATCTCACAGAAGAATTCTTATTGTAAAACTTGAATTCACACTGTTTCTAATGAACATATAAAAAATTGACGTCCACCTCCCCCTGCTGCCATGTTTCTAAAGAACATATATAAAATTGACGTCCACCTCCCCCTTGTTGCCAAAACAAGAGTGAATGATAAACTTTTTCTATAATAAGTACATGTACATCCCCTTACCCCATAGAGCAGCACACAGGATGTCCGAGCCAAAGCGCTTCTTGTACTTCCTGATCTCGGGCGTGTCACTGACTCCCTCCGTGGTCTGTAGCGGCGCGACATTCACGTTGATCTGAGAGCCTCGTCGACTGTTCCCCGAGGCGGCCGAGCTGTGCCTGCCCTGAACAGTGCCCGATGACCCGCTGCTGATTGACCCGATGGTTGACCCGGCCTGACCCGCCTCGGTGCCGGCTGCCCCGAACCCGAATGCTGAGAAGGAGAGCTGGTGCTTCATACCGGGCTGGAGGACTGCGCGCCGATACTGAGGGATGGAGAGAGAGCAGTTGATTTTAATATGGGATACTGAGGGATGGAGAGAGAGCAGTTGATTTTAATATGGGATACTGAGGGATGGAGAGAGAGCAGTTGGTTTTAATATGGGATACTGAGGGATGGAGAGAGAGCAGTTGGTTTTAATATGGGATACTGAGGGATGGAGAGAGAACAGTTGGTTTTAATATGGGATACTGAGGGATGGAGAGAGAACAGTTGGTTTTAATATGGGATACCCAGAGAGGGAGGGACTAAGGCAAAACATTACTTGACTAGAACTATTTTATTTTGAACATAGCTCAGTAACCGTATAACATAATAATGATCATCATGTATAATTTCTTTCCTAGTGCAGTGGGAGAGCAGTAGCGCTGTGATTAAAGCATTGGCAATTTTTGCAAGAGGTAGGTGGTTTGAGCCCCACTCAGGCACATGTGTTTTTCCCTATTCGTTTGGTCCGTGTCACTTTAATGTGAAGAACCAGATTGCGTCGCCGTATAGGAATTTTCTCAAGACCTCAACGAGTCGAAACTATGCGAACAAAGAAATAATTTGCAGTACAAAAGATGGGAAATTTTCAATTAAAAAGCTAAACAAATTTTGAAAAACCAACAAGGCTATCATATTGCTTTCCTCCCATTTTTTTACAAGACTTCAATGACATACACCTGCTAGCAATCAAACAATTGGATAATACCATAAACTTCAAGTCTTTTCCAACTCCCGACTCCTCCAGTTAAAGTTTAAACATGTAACACTCAGTCCATATAACCAGTACGTAAGTCTCTCACCTCCTCTGAAGCGAGTTTGTCCTGGGGTCTCTGTGGGGTGGGGGGTGACCGTGACTGTGGTGGTGTGTGAGGGGGAACCAGATCTGGCATAACCCCACTGTGTCTGGGTGACTGGCTGCTTGCTGAAAGCAACATGAATTTATTATATGTAAATACAACAAACTTAGTCAATATTTCATATCTTTTAGCTGTAACATAATAATGAAAATAAAAACTTATCAATTGATATTCATGTAACAATATATTTTTTATTGTTGATGCAGCATACACCAAGTTCTTTAACTCTATATCCTGTGTTATACAATGAGTTGATATATCCTTTCTTTTTTTTTTTAAAGCTTAATCTCTCAGTTCTCCATACTTATGCAAAGACCATTAGACATTGTGCTATGCACTATTGAGACTAGATCATGTTTAATCTTCCTTTCAACACACATACCTTCTAATCTCCCCTCTCCCCTTATGCAATTTCCCATATATCAAATTCTCTCTCTCTCTCCTTCCCACTATGTCTCTTTCCCTCCCTCCCACTATGTCTCTTTCCCTCCCTCTCACTGTCTATCCTCTATCTCTCCACCCACATACTACTCCTCTACCTATCTCTCTCCCTTTCCCCTTCCTCTAATAAAAAAAAATCTCCCTCTCTCTCACTCCATTATCCCCTCACCAACAGCCCCTGGAGGGGACTAGCTGGACGTGTTAGAAGACGTCCTGTGTACATGCTGGACATGAGACACTGCCCCTCCACTGCTACTGAGCGCTCTCTCTCTCTCTCTCACTCCCTCTCTCTCTCTCTACACCCCCCCCTCCCCCAGCAGGAGCGGACGTGAGAGTGTGTGTGTGTGCTGCTGTTGGTCTCCCCCCCCCCTGTCTCTCTCAACTCACCAACAGCCCCTGGAGCGGACGAGCTGGACGTGTTAGAAGAAGTCCTGTGAACATGCTGAGCATGCTGGACATGAGACACCGCCCCTCCACTGCTGCTGAGCGCTCTTTCTCTCTCTCTCTCTCCTCTCTCGATCTCTTCCCACCCCCTCTCTCTCTCAACTCACCAACAGCCCCTGGAGCGGACGAGCTGGACGTGTTAGAAGACGTCCTGTGCACATGCTGCTGGACATGAGACACCGCCCCTCCACTGCTACTACTGGAGAGCTTAGGCTGCTGCCCATGCCCATGCCCAAGGCCATGCTGGAGTCCGTGGTGACCGCGCTCCTTGTCCCTGGACACATGCTCCCCGCCGGCACGTCTGTCCACTGCTGCGGCCGCTGACCGCCGGTCTCGCTCTGGCTCCGAGTGGATGACTGGTTCAGATTTGTTCTGGAGAGGAGAGAGCAGGGGATGGAAACATTAATAGTCATAATAATTATGATAAAACGGAAATGTGTAGGAATTACAAGTGATAATACCATGCTGTATACTTAAACGTCAGACAGCATTACATATTTGATCTATTTCATGAATGGGTTTAAGTTTTAACTGATTAAAACAAAACTAACTTTCCATCAAAGCAGAATATAAGGCCAAGCATATAGGACTCATGAGTTTATCCTCACATAACACCCGCATTAACCTGCAGTTTTCCTTCATGCCTAATCTTTCATTCCTCGACTCACACTTTTACCTTTTTGACTCTTTTACGCACGCACACACACACACACACACACAGAGGGGGAGGCAGAGAGATAGAGATAGATGTATGATAGATAGAAAAAAAATGGAGAGGAAGAGGGGAAAGAGAAAATATGAGAGCACCAAACAGTTAGAAATTAATGCTATACAAATCTTGCTATGGAACACTTCATTTCCACAACAGATGCAAAAAGCTCCCTCTCCACTCTTTTCTCTTTCTGAAAAGAGACCCAAAGAACACGGGATATTGGCCGCAACCCAACTGTTCTATAGAATCTTGCATCGATTTATCGATATAATAGGCCCCGACAGAGTGTACGCCTCTGGAATACCCAACAAAAGCCCAGACCGCGACCAGGGTTACCATCTCTTATGTCATTTACTCTCCCGCTTTGCAACAGTTCACTCTTTTCTTTTTCTTTTTTTTAACCACCATTCCAGCCTTTCCACTTTATCCTATCTTTCACATAATGCAAAGATTCCGAATGGGATAGAGAAATACGCGGGTAGTGAGCACATTCATAGCTGGGTAGCTAGCAAGACGGGTAAACAGAAAGAGAGGTGCGATATGGAGTGAGAGAGAGTGAGAGAGAGAGACAGAGAGAGAGAGAGAGAGAGAGAGAGAGAGAGAGAGAGAGAGAGACAGAGAGAGAGAGAGACAGAGAGAGGGGAGGAAAGAGAGACTGAGGGAGAGAAAGAAGAAGCATATCATCAAACTAAAATAAACAACTTTCGAGAGGTACTGTACAGAGCTGTACAAATAACGGCGATAATGGCCACCTGTCAAGAGGATGGATGCCGGTATAGCTTTGGTTGCGCAAACCCAGTCCCTTGTGGATTGCCTGCATTCCTAGCACCGTTCTGATTTTTTTTTCCCGCAGCGAGCTTGACCGTAACAATGAAAAGTCAGGCCCGACAGAAAGGTTCAGTCAGGGATAGTGCTGGGGCACAGATCTCTATTAATTGACATCTGTGTGTGGGTACAGCACATTACAGGCCTTACGACAAAGGGATCCAAAGTGAAAACGAAGGCGATTGGTAACTAAATCTGCCGTGGCGGCCAATCATTGTAAACTCCATGTCTAATAAAACTATTCGTTTTCGACGTGTAAAATGGAAAGCATGAAGAGAGAGAGAGAGAGAGAGAGAGAGAGAGAGAGAGAGAGAGAGAGAGAGAGAGGGAGAAGAGAGAGGAAAGACAGAGAGAGGGAGAGAGAGAGAGAGAGAGAGAGAGAGGAGAGGTAAATAATGGATCTATCGCTTAATATACCACTATATTTACCAAACGCACGCCAAAAATAGGCATATTCATTATTTATTACACTATTTACCATATCAGAAATTATTGTACACTCATGACGATGTACATTCTGAAGACAGTTAAGGTTGGCAGCTCAGATTTGTTATGTACCGTACTGTGCATTCAGTATTCAGGGCTCGTTAGTCGGTCTGTCTCACCGAGCATCCATCGCCCATCGGGAGTCAACGAGGGCCGAGCGCTGTGGAATGCCCGAATGCCAGGACGGACGTGCCCAGAAGCGCAAGGATTCCAGTCTACGCGCGGTCTGCATGACATCTATTGTCACGGCTGCGGACCTGTCAACATTGCGCCATAAAAAGGGTATCTTTACGTTTTGTAGTAATCTTTGTAGGAATTAGAGATAAACCTCTCTCGTAGTTTTACATCTCTTCAATGCCCACCAAGGAAAGCTGCAGAGGATCAGATTCGGCAACGGGTCTAAAGATTAACGTCTGAGATTTTTACGTGTTGCCACGCTCGCGACAGTGCGGGGATACCCACCATGACTTCTGTTTCCGTGGCTCTCTTCATACTGACGCCGGCCCAACCCGAAGGGGGCGAAATTCACGACAAACAAATTTGTCCGATCGTTGATTCCGAGCCAGGAACCTCTCCCGATTGGGTGACCAACAAACAAAACCCCCAACAACAAAGATAAAAACCCACACACGCATTTCTTGTAGGTGTTTCCATTTAAATTTTTCGTGCCTATATTTTCACATTTTGGGGCTTGTTAGATTGGCAGCGTTTCCGGGATGTGGCCGCCAGCCCCAGAGTGATTGTTGCGTGACTAGCTTGGGGGAACTTCCAGGTAGAGTGCGAGTTATTTACCCCGGCGATTGATTGGATGTGAACATCCATCTGATAGGAATTATGGTGAGAGAAGGGCGTAACAGGAGGGTAGATGTAAAGAGAGACAAATGTAAATAGACAGGTCGAGACAGAAAGATAGATAGAGAGAGAGAGAAAGAGAGATAGAGAGAGAGAGAGAGAGAGAGAGAGAGGGGGGGGAGGATACATTTCTTTGCGCCCACACCTTCTCCCAATCGAATATTTAAAAAAAAAAGGACGTTAAAAAATCCTCTTTTTCTGTTCCATCTAATATTTTACTTAATCTTTTTTTATCTTTGAATTTCCTATCCCTATGAAACAAAAAGCCAGTTTGAAATCATCACTTTCTTTTTACTATCTTAAGATGGCGAAGATGGCGTCGACAAAGTACAACAAAACCGAAGCGAGAAAATACGTGGCCCGGCAAAAATGATACAACACACGACTTCAGCTTTCCAAAACAAAACAAAACAAACACGACCGGTAGCAGTCGGAGCAACCAAAACAAATAAATTTCAAAATTCTAAGTCGGAATATTTCGACGTTTTAAAACATTTTACAACAAAATAATCCATCACAGATGTGACGCGCCGTCAGGTTAAGAGGGGGGAGAATTTATCACCACACCTTCCTTCTTTTTGAACTTTTGATATTTTTTTTTTATCGCCGCCCCTCTGTCTGTCTGCCTGTCCGCCTCTCTATCTTTCTCTCTCTCTCTCTCTCTCTCTCTCTCTCTCTCTCTCTCTCTCTCTGTCTTTCTCTCACACAGATTTGAACTGTCTTCCCCATGTCTTTTTGATCCAACGTTATACATTCCAAAACAATACACGGTATCCCTGCACTGCCTGTCGTAACCCTGTGTGTGGGAGAGAGAGAGAGAGAGAGAGAGAGAGAGAGAGAGAGAGAGAGAGAGAGAGAGAAAGAGATTTTCTTCTTCCGACCAATATCACAAGAAGCCTCCCGCAATGGTTCCATTATGCTTCCATACTCTAGCGTGAAAACTCGCGGAATCGCGTGTTTGTTTACCACCTCATCACCTGAAGAGTTTGAGCTCTCTGTTTAGCGTTAAAATCATAATTACATTAGCCGACTGGCACACGCCTAATGCGCCCAGGCGTTTCTCCTTTTCAAAACAAAACGCCACCGAACCCGGTGCCGGGTGCTTCCGACCTCTTAGAAGCGTTGAGTACGTGTATGGCAAACGTAAATAATAAAATAATATAATAAGCTTCCAGAAGAGGGTCCCTCCACATGAGCGATACGCCAAATTGCCGCAATTCGCGTGCCTTATGTGTGTGAGTGAGTGTGAAGGAAACGTGGAAAAAATGTACGGAAAGTAGAAAAGTGTGTGTGTGTATGTGTGTGTGTGTGGAAAAATTTGGGTGAGGATTACGCTTCACCGACATTCGCAGGCCTTGGGTGTGGGTGTAGGAGGACACGGAAAGAGTTGAGTTGGTTTTAACGTCTAACATCAGCACTACAATAGGCTATATTGTGGACGGCCTCTAAGACTTATGTCTGTTATGACACGAGACAGGGCGGGGATACCATGACCCCTGTCTCACCTGGTCACATTAAACTGACACCGACCCAACCAGTACGGAGCGAAACCGCCAGGGCTCGAACCACGGACGTTTTGCGTCGGAAGCCGATGTTCTACCCCAGGGCTACCGCCCCCCCCCCCTCCCCCGGATTTAAAGGAAAGGGGACAAAAAGGTAGGAAAGGGGACGATGGAGGGAAGGAGGGCGAACCGGGGGTGGGGAGAAAATGTACACCTCATAAAACTATCCGTTTATTATTCTGATGGGTTGAAAGCAACGGTTTAACATTTCTGCCTTTCCTCTTTCAACGGGGAAAAACATAGCCTTGGAGAGATGATTTCAATTATAGTTTAAAAAAAAACAACAACAAAAAACGAGTAAGAATCTCTTTGTGTGAATGGGATTTTAAAACTGACGTGTTCCCCGACGTAGTCTTTCCGCTTCACTGACAGTTTTATTATTCTTTTTCACGGACATTACTCATAATATTATGAATTGACGGGAAGGGGCTCGGTAGTATGCGGTTTAAATTTTAAAGGAGAAAAAAAGTGAAAAAAAAACGGAAACTCTAGTCTAGGAAAGGAGAGACAACAGAGAAGGATAGAAAAAGAAGGGGGAAGAAGAAAGAAAACAAACGAATTGAATAATAAACATGAGTAAGAGAGAGAGAGAGAGAGAGAGAGAGAGAGAGAGAGAGAGAGAGAGAGAGAGAGAGAGAGAGAGAGAGAGAGAGAGAGAGAGAGAGAGAGAGAGAGAGAGAGAGAGAGAGAGAGAGAGGAGCGAATCTTAAAAAGTATACCGCAATAAAAAAAAACACACACACAAAAAACAACAACAAACCAAACCAAAACTTCAGGCATATCTGTGGAAGGATGTGGCAGGTTTGAGATGATCATTACGGAGCTGGCATGCATCCGGTGCGCGGCACCATAAGTGCCTGATCAGTTCGTTGACACGATCTCTCGTCTACCCCCACTCACTCGCTTCATTTCTCTCACTTACTTTCTCTCTCTCCCTAAGTCACTCTCTCTACCCTTGCTACTCAATAAAACTAGGCTTTATATCTCTTCTCTTTCTCTCTTTAACTCTATCTCTGCTATATTAGTTTGCATATTCTCTTCTTCAACTCTCTCTCTGTCTATTTTCTATCTGCCTTACCCAACTTTCTGTCTGCATCTCTCTCTTTAATAAGCTTTTTCTTTCTCTATTTTTGTATCTCTCTTACTCTCTGTCTGTCTACACCTCCCTCTCTCTCTCTCTCTCTCTCTCTCTCTCTCTCTCTCTCTCTTTCTCTCACACAGCCATAAACTAGCTCCCTGCCCCACTGCTTTCAGTCCTTTCACGTCTGATAATCTCCAAGGAATTATCCTTCAATTTTTTTTTTTTGTGCCGCTTTCAAAGTTTCTCTCAACGCACGTGCTTAATAGCCAAGAACCTTGATTTTAACTGGTTTTTTTGTGTCCTCTTTTAGAAAATGATCTTCACGTTCTGTTTCCTCCTCTACTCCAGATTGCATCATTTGTGTCTGTTAACTTCTCATGCTCAGTTTGTGTATGTGTGTGTAGAAGTGTGGCATAAATCCACTCTAGGTTAACTCTAGCTTTACAACAGCCGCCAGCTTCAAGGTTAATTATCGTGGGAATTTACAGGCATGGAGGTCTGGGTTACGAACCTGCTTAATGAGAGAGAGAGAGAGAGAGAGAGAGAGAGAGAGAGGGGGGGGAGAGAGAGAGAGAGGGAGAGAGAGAGAGAGTGAGTGTGAGAGAGAAAGAGAGAGAAAGAGAGAGAGAGGGGAGGAAAAAAGAGTGAAAGAGAGGTAAGAGATAAAGAGAAAGAAAATACAGAGAGAAAGGAGAGAGAAAGAGAGAGAGAGCTAGCGGAGACAAGCTTGAATAGAAAGAGAAACAAATTACATGTAATATGGACTCGGGGTAGAGATGCATGCATGCAAGATACGCTATTATAGAGCTAAAAAAGAAAATGGTTAACAAAGCAAACTGCTGATTTTGTGCAGTGGATCTGATAAAATACGAGCGTAGTTTCGGCTTTCTTCTGGAGCCAACCTGACAAAATATGAGCGTAGTTTCTTTTGCTTCTTTCATTTTTCCTCAAGTCCACAAACAGGATCTTCCGGCAGACAAAGATGAGCGAAGAAAAAAACGTGACAAACAAAAAAAACCCTCCCAATAATGTGATTCTTTTCAGAGCGAGGAAGACTGCAACTCCCAACATGTGAATGATTTATTCCTAGACCACACGCTTCAACTTGAACATGGCAGAATGGACAGACGGATGGATGGATGGATGGGTGGACGGATAGATGGATAAGAGGAAGAGGAATGGATACGGGAAAGATAGGGTGGGAGATAAGAGGTTGAGAGAGTGAAGAAACAAAGATAATGAGTTTAAAAGAGAGAGAGATAGAGATAGAGATAGAGAGACGGAGAGAAAGAGAGCGAGAGCAAGGGAGAGAGCCTGAGTTAAAGAGAAAAAGATACGGAATAAGAGATAAAGAGAGACATAGTGAGAGAGAAAGAGAGAGAGAGAGAGAGAGAGAGAGAGAGAGAGAGAGAGAGACAAAGAGCCATAGTGAGAGAGAGTTACGGAGAAAGAGGGATTAGAAATACCAACACAGATAGCTGGAACTAAATAATCATTATCATAACCATTCGCTGGAAACACTTCTTTGATTTTGTCAGGACGAGCACAGACAGACAGACAGACAGTGAGCATCCCAAGCTACAGTAACAGGGAATCACAGAGCTAGGCCCAGCATGATGGATGCCCCAGGATCCCCGCCCGGAGTGAGAACCGAGGCGACAGGTCATCTCGGGGTCTCCAAGCTGGGCAGGCACGGAATAATCTCATTTACAAACAGATCGCACGTCTCTCAGCCGTTCAGGCTCCGAGGCTCTCACACACGAGGGTGATAGATATAGAAGAAGCTTACATCGATAACTAAAGCTTCTTCGCCTCCTTCGATTTGCTGTCTGCTTAACTAGCTGCACAGTTAGGACCATTGAATCTACAACTTTAACCCCGCGCCCCTAAAAACCCACACAAGCGACAATAATTAAAAAAACCCACCTATAAATTAACAAAGAAACAAACAAACGACAAACAACAACGGCAACACTACACCGCCAACAACAACAACAACAACAACAACAACAACAACAACAACAACAACAACAAGCCATGTGCCTAACATACACACACTCACACGTTCAGATCATGAACTACATTATAATTATGCAGGGAGCATCTGACGCATGAAACCCACACCAGCAGTGCAGTATTTTGCATAGGTGCAAGGTTATAATTATTCTAAACGCCCTCGTTTGGCTAATAACTTAATATGAGTTAGCCTTCCACCAATTATGCAAATTATTATGATGTATTCGTATTGTGCGTAACTCATTATACAGACTCATTTTCCGCGCTCACCGAGAGGATGGGAGATAAGGCCAGGGGGATGAGAAACTTTTTTTTTTTTTTTTTTTTTTTTTGGGGGGGGGGGGGTGCTTTAAAATACTGTGAAGTATTACTAACATAAATACTAAAAACGATAAGCATAAATAAATAGAGAACTATCTTTGGGTGAGGATTACGCTTCACCGACATTCGCGTGCCTTGGGGGTGTGGGTGTAAAGGAAAGAGTTGAGTTGGTTTTAACGTCCAACATCAGCACTATATAGGCTATATTGTGGACGGGCTCTAAGACTTACGTCTGACAATGTAATGTGCTGCCAAACACGAGACAGGACGGGGATACCATGACCCAACCAGTAGGGAGCGAAACCGCCAGGGCTCGAACCACGGACCTTTTGCGTCGGAAGCCTATGTTCTACCTCGGGGCTACCCCCCCCCCCCTCTCTTTCCGATGTAAAGGAAAGGGGAAGATGGAGGGAAGGAGGGCGAACCGGGGGTGGGGAGAAAATGTACACTTCATAATAACTCTCCGTTTATTATTCTGATGGGTTGAAAGCAACGGTTTAACATTTCTGCCTTTCCTCTTTCAACGGGGAAAATATAGCCTTGGAGAGCTAGAGATGATTTCAATTATAGTTAAAAAAAAAACAACAACAAAAAACGAGTAAGAATCTCTTTGTGTGAATGGGATTTTAAAACTGACGTGTTCCCCGACGTAGTCTTTCCGCTTCACTGACAGTTTTATTAGTTTTTTTCACGGACATTACTCATAATATTATGAATTGACGGGAAGGGGCGCGGTAGTTTGCGGTTTCAATTTTAAAGGAGAAAAAAAGTGAAAAAACGGAAACTGTAGTCTAGGAAAGGAGAGACAACAGAGAAGGATAGAAAAAGAAAGGGGAAGAAGAAAGTAAACAAACGAATTGAATAATAAACATGAGTAAGAGAGAGAGAGAGAGAGAGAGAGAGAGAGAGAGAGAGAGAGAGAGAGAGAGAGAGAGAGAGAGAGAAAAGCGAATCTTAAAAATACCGCAAAAAAAAAAAAACCAACAAAACAAAACAAAACTTGAGGCATATCTGTGGAGGGATGTGGCAGGTTTGAGATGATCATTACGGAGCTGGCATGCATCCGGTGCGCGGCACCATAAGTGCCTGATCAGTTCGTTGACACGATCTCTCGTCTATCCTCCCCCCCGCCTCCCCCTTTCTCTCTCTCTCTTCATTTCTCTCACGTAATTTCTCTCTGCTCCTCTCTCCCGAAGTCACTCTCTCTATCCTTGCTACTCGATAAATCTAGGCTTTATCTCTCCTCTCTTTCTCTATTTAACTCTACCTCTGCTATATTTATAAGTTTGTCTGCATATTCTCTTCTTCAACTCTCTCTCTAATACTCTTTCTTTCTCTATTTTCTATCTCTCTTACTTTCTGTCTGCATCTCTCTCTCTCTAATAAACTTTTTCTTTCTCTATTTTCCATCTCTCTTACTCTCTGTCTGTCTACATATCACTCTCTTTCTCCCAAATAATAATAATAATAACAACAATATATACACAACTGTTTGGTCCTTTTTATGAACGCCACAAGCTTCGTGACATCGTGCTTTTTGGGCAGCGTGAGTAATGAATGTTCCCAGAGGTTGTGGGCGTCACTGATAGAGGGACAGCCAGTAGGCATGCTTCCTCTCTCTCCCTCCTCTCATACTCTATCTATCTCTTCTCATATTCTCTCTACCTCTCCCCCTTCCCTCTCTCTCTCAAACACTTCTCTTTTCTTCCCTTACACCCCCCCCCTCTCTCTCTCTCTCTCTCTCTCTCTCTCTCTCTCTCTCTCTCTCTCTCTCTTCTCTTCACTTCAGCCCAAGCCTTGGAAACCTGACAGATTAGGATAATTGTCTCCACACTTGATTCTCTGTGTCATTTTTCTTTCTCCTTTTCCCCGGACGGAGAGCGATCGAGTTAGTGACTCACTGACTCTGTGTTCTATTCAAGAGAACTATTAGGAAGGGGCTTGCCCACAATTCAAATCGTGCACTATTGCTATTTTTGGTTTTATATCTTTATGTATCCGTCTGCCTACCAATCTATAGATCTCTCCACCGATAAATCTATCTACCTATCTATCTTTCTATTTTTCCTGTTCTTTGAAATATTCAAATCCTAGTATAATCACGCATTGATATTTTATATAATACAGAGCCCAAAACTTACCTTGCAGCGAAATGAAGATCTCACATCGTCAATTTATCGCTGTATAATTTAGAGTAGGCTACATCCCTTTCTGAGACTACCCAAGTTGTTGTATATCTAGATCTGAATAATTTTAACACCCACGCTTTCTTTGTGTAATTAGATTGCTCCTCCGTAAGCCTGCCAGCTGTGCATATAATTCGCTAAATAGTAAATTATGCACCCCTCCCCCCTAGACTCTACGTATCTTTATTCCACAGGAAATGTGGTTTAATACTTAAATAAATTATGCTTTCAATATATTATACGAATTATTAAAATGTCGGGTGTGGGGAAAAATGCGTCACGTGCGGAATAAATCAAGATGTTTTAAAACAAGAGTGGAGAGAGTTTTTTTTTTTTTTTTTCATAGGAGCAAAATGGTGGCATGGGAAAGATACAGAGAAACACAAAAAAAAAACCCCAAAAAAAAACCCCACCAACAACAACAGAACAGCAACAAATGATAGCGGGGAGAGAGTATTATAAATTAATTAAAGATATGTTTAAATCCCAGATAGAATATTAGATATAATTATAAGAGCAAAAGGAAAAATCAACAACAGGGAGACAAGGCAACGTAAAGAGGCCCAAAAGGTTGGTTTGGTTGGTTGGGTTTTAACGTCCAACGTCAGCAACTTATAGGCTATATCGTGGACGGGCCCCAAGACGGACGTCTGACAATTTTATGTGCTGCCACACACGAGACAGGGTGGGGATACCATGACTCCTGTCTCAGCCGGTCACATTATACTGACACCGACCCAACCAGTAGACTTGATTCAGAGAAGTTCGCAACTTATAGGCTAGTATCGTGGACGGGCCCCAAGACGGACGTCTGACAAGTTTTATGTGCTGCCACACACGAGACAGGGTGGGGATACCATGGCTTCACTTCAAAATGGCAAAAATTTTAT
>RQTK01000488.1:312969-328955 GCA_003991915.1 Elysia chlorotica
ACACCGCGCGCTCTCATCGAGTTGAGTTCAGTTGAGCTGAGTTGAGTTGGTTTAACGTCCAACATCAGCACCATATGGGGTATATTGTGGAAAGGCCTAAAGACTGACGTCTGGCAATTTTTACGAGCTGCCACACCGATCAAACGAGTAGAAGACGAATTCGGACAAAAGAGGTTTTGAACGACCATGGATTTCAAACAACTTGATGATGATGATGATGATGATGATGATGATGATGATGATGATGATGATGATGATGATGATGATGATGATGATGATGATGATGATGATGATGGTGATGATGATGATGATGGTGATGATGATGATGAGATGATGATGATGATGATGGATGATGATGATGATGATGATGATGATGATGATGATGATGATGATGATGATGATTATAAGGTTTTCGTTATAAGAATGCCATATGCTCACTTTTCACTTGCTATCCATGACTCACAACTATGCTGAAATCACACAAAGAGAAACCTACTGCATATTTGACTTAAAAGTTCCCATCAAAGTCGGTAGTTTTTTTGTTTTTAATTTTCGAAAAAAAAGGGTGGCGGGTAACTGCGTGCGTTTTTATACCGAAAGAGCCATACAATTTTAAGTTTTTTTTTTATTACTCCTCCTCTCTCCACAAGTTCTTGGATCAAGGTTACAGTAAAAATATATATCTTCATGATACATGTATTTCTTTCAAATCTGTAATACAGTACTCTTGATTAAAATGTGCACCCATTATGTCAGCATGCTATGCACATGCGCGGTTAAATCAAATGGAGTGACTTCCGGTTCCGGTTTCAAATTGGAAGAAGTAAGCAATTATAAAACAATCCACGGCTTAATCTCAGAAAAAGAGTCGGGAGGGAAGATAAAAAAAAAACCCAACAAAATGGACTGGATAAGCTCATTAATTTTTTTGTTTGATGTTCGTGAATCGACATTACACGCTTCACGGCTGTTCGTATAAAACAGCGAAGTTCTGAATTAACGGTACACGGTTGGCGCGAGAGAAGGGTAACAGTAGGTTGGTTGGTTGGTTGGGTTGGTTTAACGTCCAACAGCAGCAATATATAGGCCATATTGTGGACGGGACCCAAGACGGACGTCTGACAATTTTATGTGCTGACACACACGAGGCAGGGTGGGGATACGATGACTCCTGTCTCAGTTGGCCACATTATACTGACAACGACCCAACCAGTAGGGAACGCAACAGCCAGGATTCGCACTCGGGACCTTTTGCGTCGGAAGCCGATGTTCTACCCCTAAACCACCGAAGGATAACAGTAGGTTAAACCAAAGACTGTGGGGCAGATTAAAGCATACGGGATAGAGAGTAACTGTGCAGTATGTTTAACCAAAGCCTGTGAGAGTGTGAAGCAGATTAAAGCATGCAGTATACCAATACGGGATAGAGAGTACCAGTAGATTAAACCAAAGGCAAGAGAAGGGTTTAAAACCTGAAGTACACGGGACATAATTTCATTTAGGGTACGAGAGGGTTAAACCAACGACTAAAGAAGAGAAAAAAAGTCTGCAGTATTCAGGATAAAATCTTACGAAGGGGAAACATAAGTTCAAAACAAGGAATATAGCATAGAAAGCCTGTTTTATACAAAGGGATAGAATCTTATGAAGGGAAAACAGAAGTTCAAAACAAAGAAAAATGTAGAAGAGAACGCCTGAGCTATACGGGCTAGAATCTTACAGCTCGTGTTCTTAGTTGTGTAATGCTGTATCTCATTTCTAAAATATTAAAGATTTAGAGAACTTCTGGATATGAGATAGGACAGTACAAGACCGAGTCGATGTGTAGGTTAAACCAAAGACAATAGAGAAGGATAAAGCCTCCAGTATACGGGATACTGATAGAATCTGATGGAGGCTAGCAGAAGGTTAAACCCCGGCGGGGCGCAGAACCGGTCTGATGTAGACTGTAGCCGTATATATACAATCAAACAGGCGGGTCGCCTCCCAGATCGGACATCGCCAGCATTAGCATACAGAATCTAGATCTAGCGGCAATGGCAGAACTAACATTGTGATAGAATGATTGAACGAGCATGGAAAGGAGGATGAGAAAACGTTTGGGAGGGGAGGGAGGGAGGGAGGGAGAGAGAGAGAGAGAGAGAGAGAGAGGGGAAGGAGAGAGAGGGGGAGAGGGGGAGAGGAGAGAGATCTGGATATATAGACAGACAGTCAGAGAGTGATTTAGACCGATAGATAGAGAGAGGGATGTCTTGATTAATAGAGAGAGAGAAAAACAAAGAAAGAGAGAGAGAGAGAGAGAGAGAGAGAGAGAGAGAGAGAGAGAGAGAGAGAGAGAGAGAGAGAGAGAGAGAGAGAGAAGAGAGAGAGAGAGAGAGAGAGAGAGAGAGAGAGAGAGAGAGAGAGAGAGAGAGAGAGAGAGAGGTCTGAAAGAACGTGTCTAACCCAATCCCCAATCAAAGCCCCACACACCGCAACATTCCTCTCATAGACCAGAAGTTTCTCAAACTGTTATATAACTGAAGCCAGGCGGCTCTTCCCTCTTGTGTGATCAGCAAAAATACAGTATTAAAAAAAGAGCTCAGTCTTTGATCCTAACTAACCAGTTATAATTGTAAATGTCTGACTAAGCCCGATGTATCTTTTCCATCCACTTGTGTGCCTTTGTAGTCGTGATTTGCTCCTGATCCCCCAAACCCCTCCCACCTCTCTCTCTCTCTCTCTCTCTCTCTCTCTCCCTCTCTCTCCCCTGGTTTTGTCTATCTGTCTATCTATCTGTCTGTCTGTCCATCGGTCTCTCTCTGAGACTTGCACAAATCCGTCTCTTTCATTCCCTTCCCAATCCTACTATAAGCCCCTGAGCCTACAATTATCACAACACAACACAGAAACAAACCAGACAAACCAAGCAATCGCTAGAGCTCAAGATGTTTATTATGCGGACAATCTTGAGAGGAATATTCGACCCGCTTTGAAGATGCATCCTCAATAGCCGTATCTTTATTGCTATGGCTGCCCGCTCTCATCATAATAAACCCCCCATCCCAGTCCGAGGGAGGATGCAAAGACACGTGAGCAGGCGAGTTGTGCGATTTCCCCAGTTCGCTCATAAGCAAACAGCCCCATACAGCAAGCATTGCTTCAAACATAAACAGATTCGAGAATATTATTCATCTTGCTGGCTGTATTATCCCATTTCTATCTATCTTCTTCAACCTATTTCCCTGTCAGTTTTCTTCAATCTTTGTCTCTGCTGACTCTATCTCTGTCTGTCTGTCTGTCTTTCTCTCCCACACACCTACCTCTTCCATAATAAGTTTATATTCCGTAATAATCTTCAAAGAGAGCGTTTAAAATATGGAGGGCATGGCACACAAATCTTCAACTTGGAACAGTAACATTACTCGAAGTAGAACATAGTATATCATTATACGAGAAGATTTGAAAATACATGTAAAAAAAAAAACATGGAAAATTTTGGAAGTAGAATGCCAAGTTAATTATCCCCCCCGGAATTTATCGTAACAATACANATTNTCACTCCCCCCCCCCCCCCCCCCTTTGTTATCTTTCTTTTTGTCATCTCATCATCGAAAAGACATTAACATTAATTTATATTGAGACTTAAATATGACAGTAGAGAGGAAGCGGACGAGAGGGAGAGACAGACAGAGAGAGAGAGAGAGAGAGAGAGAGAGAGAGAGAGAGAGAGAGAGAGAGAGAGAGACAGACTCACGGAGAAGAGAAAGGATAACACCCACTGAGCCGGTTGCTATCTTTACAGCACTCTACTGCACGGGAGTATCTTTACATATATATTGGTAAAAGTAATTTCCTGAAGAAGTTGTTACCACACCCTGCTAGTGAGTGAGTGAGTGTACTTCTAAACCAAGGCAATCGTTCGCTTTTCCAATAAATACTAACAAGAAGCGACATACATATAACATGAATCACTCTTCGATATCTAGGACTGGAACTTGTAGACGTTTAACTAGGATGACCACAAAAACTGATGAAGTACATACAGCGATATGATATATGCGTGTTTTGGGGGAAACGGACGTCAATACTGTAGATACAATACCATCCTTGCCCGGCTTTAAGCCCACAGTCAGTCGGGTAATGCTAAGGATGGTATGGTAATACGTGTAGTAATATTGTTATTGAACACTCAAGTCGGTACTTTCAGTCTTTGGCAAAATCCGTTTCCTCAACTTGATTTAGAGTCAAAGCAGAACATTGATGGATAAATCAATAGATATTTCCACGACCCCCACCCCTCTCAACACAGGTGTTAGCATCTTTAAAAAATTGTAGAAAAAAACAAACAACAAACACCCGTGACTCTTGTCTATCACTCTCAACCTAACACGGGTGTAAATTGTTGAGCACAGAAAGATAGAGATGTGAATGGACAGATAGATAGGTAGATAGATAGATAGATAGATAGATAGATAGATAGATAGATAGAAAGGCACACGCATACATACATTTAGTTCCACCCTGTGACCCGCCTGCCAATCTTCTTTCTTTCACGATTTCATTTTAATTTACCTTTGAAAATGATCCATATTTAATTCAGTAAGTTAATATAATCACAATATGAGTGTGCGAAGAACCAATTATTTTGTTATACAACCTCCCAAAAGCTATTAGGGGAAGTGGGGGTGCGTAGTTTTGAAGGTGCAAATACGGTCGAGGCAAAGATTGCGAACATCTTCAATCTATCTCCGGCAAAACATGTGCAGATTTATTATGAATTGAAAGTTACACGGTACAGTTGTGAATTCCACCTGCTCTGTAATGCCCCAGGGAGAGCATTTGTAGCTGAAGGTGTTCATGATTACAGCAGGGTTTCCTCAATTATCAACATCTCAACGGGTCGTTCGGTGAAATTTCAAGCTTTCTACCAAAACATGCGGTTTTCATATACAACTAACCTGAAGGTGTGGAAGGTATTAACTCAGCTGGCGGAAAATATTATTTCAAAAATTTATCTCTTATGACTTTTCATAATTTAAATTTTACATATTATACACAAAATTGTAGGAATAAACTAATTGCCAATTCACGAAACAGACTTGTTTGTTGTTTATCGTCAATTCTTCTTTATGCAGGAGGAGTAAGCGTACCCTGTTGTGAACAAATAAATTTGTAGAAATATTCCTTTTTGATTGTGACTTCACGAAACAGCCTTGTTTGTTGTTTATCCTTAGCCCTGTTTGCAGTTGGGAGTAGTTGAGTTGGTTTAACATCCAACATCAGCACTATATAGACTATATTGTGGAAGAGCCATAAGACTGACGTCTGACAATTTTATGTGCTGCCACACACGAGACAGGGCGGGGATACCATGACTCCTCTCACAACCGGTCACATTAAAATGACACCGACCCAACCAGTAGGGAGCGAAATCACCAGGGCTCGAACCACGGAACTTTTGCGTCGGAAGCCGATGTTCTACCCCTGGGCCACCGCGCTCCCCGTTTTGCAGTTGGAGCAAGCTTACCTTGTTGTGACCATGTTCCAGGAATGGCCATGGCGCGTCTCTCGTCTCCCGCTCTGCTTCTATCGCCTGCAGACCCTACAAGACAGGGGCGAACAACGTTTCAGTAAGCTGTGACATGTGACATCCAGTAACGCATATTTTCTCTACACAGACTTACTCTGGACACATTGATGAGGATTCCTTACACAATAACTTCTTGGTCGGTGGTGAACAAATTAAAGACTCATACATATTGAGCTGCGTTTTGTTATCAAATGCAACTTCAGCAAATACTTCTTTTGCTTGATTAAAATGAGAAAGCATAGCATAATTACAAAATACTAGCTACCGTGATTACTATTATCTTATTTCGTACCAACCGACGCACAATTCAACTTTTGCAATAATATTAATTAAGCGCTCAAGTGTGTGTTTTTTAAATTATGATTATTTAATTACATGCTTTTCCTGCACCTTGAGGTAATCCGTTTCTTATGCAAACTACAACAGGCGCATTATAATTATCGTATTTCGTACCAACCGACGCACAAGATTCAACTTTGGCAATGATAATACTTTAAAAAATACCGGACCTCTTTTCGCTTAAGTGTTTTTTCTTTTTCTTCTGATTAAATTGTTAGCATATCTTGTTCTTGTTCCTTGGCGTAATCGGTTGCTAATGTTGAGTGCACAGGGAAAAAAACCCAATCGACTTCGCCCTTCCGAAAGAATGATTTCAATGAAACAAAAGCCTATGGCCCTTCTAAAAAAGTTCACAACAGCAGTTACTCGTATATTTAGAGATGGGTTGCAATACACTTGTGGGAAAGAGATGGAGGGGAGAGAGAGAGAGAGAGAGAGAGAGAGAGAGAGAGAGAGAGAGAGAGAGAGAGAGAGAGAGAGAGAATGTGGCACAGGCCTTGTAGGTCAGAGCCTGAAAGATTAATCCTTTGTACCCTGTATTATTGTGCTGGTCTATTGACTCGCCACCAATGTGACCGCCATAGACTATAGAGGACCATGTGCCAAACAAGTCCCGCTGTGGGAACTATTACGCTCGGGCATCATGTTGATCCTCGGTATTGTCATAAAAAATTACCCTCTAGAGACGAGGACATCGAAAGAAGGCCATCCCCCCATACATGCCTTGTGATCCACACCTCGATAACGGATGACGTAGTAAAGCCTCTTTGGCATGGAGGTTTTCTTACCGCCCATTGGCTCCTTCAGTTTTCGACAGTGTTATTATTGGACGCCGGAGCATGTAAACATTGCCTATCGCCTCGTTTGATTATCGGACCCGTTACCACAGGGCCTCTCATATTATTTTCGTTCCATCCTCCTTCCGCTACAGTTATGGATTTGACCTAAAGGATATAACATGATCCAGACAAACCCCCACTCTGTACGGCCTAAGCTTGCGGCTAGGATGAATTGTGATATCCGATCTCCCAATCTATACCGGGGCAAGTACATTATTTTAGTTGGTGCTTCGAGCAACGGGTGAATATTACAGGTGGTAGAAATGGGAGGGTCGCAGAATATCATACCCCCCTCCCCTCACCCGTTACAGTTATGATAATGAATTTCAGCTTAAGAATATAATATGACCATGTAAATCCCCACTCTGTACATGTACCGCCTAAGCTGGCAGCTACAATGAATTATGATATCCGACCTCCCAATCTATACCGTGGCAAGAACATTAATTTTAGTTGGTGTTTCGAGCAATGGGTGAATACAGCAATTTGTGTCGTAGAGTATTAGAAATGGAACGGGTCGCAGACGTTTCCACGTTTCTGTTAGCTCACAACATTGCCTGTATAGTGGTGAGATTGGAAGCTAAGCAACAGGGTCAGAACCTCTATAAGCTCTACACCTGTTAACGATATCACGCCTTCATGATATTGAGACCTGTTACACTTAAACAAAATATAACATACGGTAATACAATCTCATAATTGGGCATTAGGCTCCATTGGTGCCATCTTTTGTTTCTCTCATACATAGAGAAGGTAGGTCATCGACTGTGTCATTTGAAGGGTCAATAGTAACTGGTACTGTAAACCTACCCTGTAGTTTACTGAGCGCTGCTTAAGGGGACAGGTGTCTCCATCTGTTCTAGATCAGAACAACCAATGGGCGGCCTCGCAAGGTTAAGGTGCTGTAGGGAACATTGGGTATTGAGAAGAAAACTTCTCACTGGGCTCTTCCAGAAAATGTCGACCATTATTCGGTCGTATAGGCGGAACAGAGCTTTTGAGTGAAAAACTTAGCGTTTGATTCACATTATGTATGTGAATTTATAATGTAGAATGTAAAGAGTATTATTGTTCCTGCCGTGTCTGTTAGTTTAGGGGTACGGTGGAGACAAGAAGCCGTATACTCTTAGCTTTCCCATAGAGTCCCATTTAGAAGTGTGTTGGAAAGGGTTATAATCCGGAAGTCCATGAGAGAAGAGAGAATGAGAGATAGGGAGAGAGAGAGTGTGGGAGAGAGGGAAGAAGCTGAAGTTGATTTGGTTTAACGTCCAACATCAGCACTATATATGCTATATTGTGGACGGGTCCCAAGACTGACGTCTGACAAATATATGTGCTGCCACACACGAGACAGGGCGGGGATACCATGACTCCTGTCTCAGCCGGTCATTGAGAGAGAGAGAGAGAGAGAGAGAGAGAGAGAGAGAGAGACAGACAGACAGACAGACAGAGATACAGACAAAGAGCTAGGCAGTAAGAGGCAGAGACAAACACAGAGCCAGGGCGAGTCTCATACTCAGACATTTTGCCGAGCAAATACAACACTGATTGTCTTTCCCATCTCATAAAAAAAACCCTGGACACTTTCTTTTCTTTCCACCAATGCTTGCGACAACTAGAGGGTATCCATGTCTAGTCTGCTACTGCCCAATTTTCCCATGCTGTAACTCTGATATCTCCAGACTCCAAGAGGACTCGCTGATAAATCTAACAGAGGAACAAAAGCGACACGAGTTCCGATATCGGGCGGGGCTCCATGTCTGCGGCTACATGAGATAATGATGCTGCTATATTGACAAAGGAGAGCAGGTCTGGACTCTGAAGAGGCTCGCCGGGAGCTCGAGATTAGCTCGGTTTCCATGTAAACAGATTAGCGATAGGGCGACAGTGCGGGAAAAAGGGTGGAAGAAAAGCTGTCTTAAGTGATAGAATGTTGAGGTTCTATTCGAGTGATGCCCGATTCGATTTCATGATCGGACACATTTTTTTATTTTTCGGTGTTAGTATAATGTGACCGTCTGGGACATAGCAATTAGGAACGAGTAAAGACAGATCTATTCAATTCAGGTTTGCTACTTCGTATTTTGATATGTTAACTTATTACAAAAACAACAACAAAAACCAACGTCTTGATAAAAACAATAAACCATCTTCTAAGAACTTAATGACGCGGCTGCATATTATTGGATTAATGTGATACCGCTGAACGCAACAAGACCCCAAACTGGCGCACGCACATAATGGGATCAAAATGGCAGTTCCTTTGTGTCGGCCATACCCAAGAGCAGATTGCTATCTCTTAAATCCTCTACGTGCGGGAAAACAAGCTTACGGCTAATGCTTTAGAAGCGAGAGATAGGAAAAAAGAGGGGGGGGGGGGGGAGGGAGAGGGGGAAAAGAGAGAGAGAGACAGAAGAGAGGGGGGAGAGACAGTGACAGAGTGAAAGAGAGAGAGAGAGAGAGAGAAGAAGAGAGAGAGAGAGAGAGAGAGAGAGAGAGAGAGAGAGAGAGAGAGAGAGAGATAGTCTAAGAAAGAACATTTTAGAGAGGAAAAGAGAGAGAAAGATAGAGAAAGAAGAGGGATAGATAGAAATAGACAGACACACACCGTCAGAGCGCCATTACTGACAGGTGGACAGGTACCTGACCATTGGCCTCCCCTCTCCGTCTCCGCCACCAAGGCCAGTCTTTGTCCGCCCGTTCTTCTCCTGGGTACTGTATTATGTTTGATTCTAGAGGCTCGGCTCGTGTGGACAAACGCCGCACTAGACAATGTAGGAGGCATGACGCTGGATGAAAAGACGTCATCCACACTACCAGACTTGTTTACATGCAGGATAGGATCTCAGGGACTCAATTAGGTCTTAGGTTCTACAACTCAAAATAGTTATTTTATATCTCTCTTTTTCTACCCGTGACAGTTTTCTGAAACATGGCGAAAACGACAATTTCACAAAGACAACAACAACAACAACAACAACAACAACAACAACAACAACAACAACAACAACAATAACAACAACAAAAACAAAAACAACGATTATAGTGACAATAAAATTAACAATGATGACGACGACGATGATGATGATGACGAAGGTAGTTGAATTTGCTATCACGGTGTGCATGCAACCCCAATCAACATATTGAATTCTAAAAGTTACCACGCTTTCAATTTTTTTTAAACATCTCATAGAAATAGCTTAAAGAACTGCGCAACTGATAGTCAGCGCGTGTAGTTTGGGGTTCAAAGCAGCTTTTACCTTTCTCGACATGTGCAAAAAGGTAGAGCGATAAAAACATATTTGCTGCGGTGAAAAGGCGCACCTCAACATTTTTAACAGCATTGGTGACCAAAAGAGGCTAGTCTAATGGCTTTTTCTCGCAATGTTTATAGCAAAAATAGCAATATTTACCCACCAACATAGATCAAACGATTGTTGCAATGGACATATGTTTGCCCATTGCTAATTATCGTATTAGCTCTTGTCACACGTCACCACTCAAAGTGTCCGAAAACATGTCCTTAATGGTGTACAAATTATACAGAGATACCATCGGAATTAAGGGCAATCCCTCTACAGAGATGGCTGTTTGATATGAGCCGATACTTTTTAGATAGGAAGTGGCTATTTGTCTAAAATGTAGCGTGTGGTATTTGGAGCGGGTGGGCTGGAGAGAGAGAGAGAGAGAGAGAGAGAGAGAGAGAGAGAGAGAGAGAGAGAGACAAGATAGATAGATAGAGATAGATAGATAGATAGATAGATAGATAGATAGATAGATAGAGAGAGAGAGAGAGAGAGAGAGAGAAGAGAGAGAGAGAGAGAGAGAGAAAAAGACAAGATAGATAGATAGATAGATAGATAGATAGATAGATAGACAGAGTGAGTGAATGAGAGACGGGGGGAGCAAGAACAAAGAGACAACGAGAGAGAGGAATAGAGTGAGAGTGACAGATAAACAGTCAGACAACCATAGAGTGTGTGTGTGTGTGTGTGTGTGAGAGAGAGAGAGAGAGAGAGAGAGAGAGAGAGAGAGAGAGAGAGAGAGACAGAGAGAGATGGGAGGAGATAAATCATGTTGACCACTCCGAAGAGGTCAGCCGTGACGTGGACCCAAGACTTTGATCCATTACGGGTGACGCTGGCCGCTGTCGTGTCTACGGACCGTATCAGGACAGGGGATGGCCACACATTTTAGAGGTATAAAATTGGTGTATCAAGGACACAAAAAAACAACCAAGTTTCAACAAACTACGGGGAGTCTACGAGCTGTTAAACTCAAGGAGAGTAAAAAATCGGCCGACTAATTAAAAAAAACAACAGCAAAACCAAATAAAACAGAAAAACCCGTTTAAAACTTGTGCAAACTACCAAACACATTTACGCCCCATGTGCGCCTGGAATAATTATTCCACTGTTCGCGGTGTAAAGATTGATAACAATGAAGTACGTGTACTTGAATATTAAAAAAAAGAAAGAAAGAAAGAAAAAAGAAGCTATTTGTGTACTTTGAAAATGAATTTGAATGCTCATTATAAATAATTACATTAAACGAGCACTAGGAACGAATGGAAATGAAGAAAGCAGCAAATGGCCATTAGTAATATCCTGTGTTTTCAATTGATTGTTATGATTGAAGAGTTAAAGTAGCGTAAGGTAATTAAAAAGTACCTATTACCTGGGAAGTAATTGGTTGATCGAATGGTATTTCAGGTACAATTACAAACTAAACAAATGCACTAACAATATACTAAACACAATCCGACGCCACAGATTTCCGATCCTCGCCGGTGCCGAAATATGAGCAGAAATAAAAACAAACTCGGCCTGTTAAACGTTCGGTTAATAAACAATAAAGCAATAAACCTGTGGACCATTAAATTTGAATGGCTCATATATCTATCTGGAAAGCTCTGGACATTTTTTTATGAGGACATAACAATTTAAAACTTTAGATTCCAGATTTGTACCTTCACCGTGTCCTCTCTAAATGTCTGGCAAAAACATTTCAGAAGCATCATACATAATCTGTAAGGGCTGAGGGGGGATGAGAGGAGGTGGAAGGGAGGAGAGAAAGGCGAAAGAGAGAAGAAAGGGAATAGAGAGAATAGAAAGAGAGTGAGAGAAGGAGAGATAGAGGAAAGTAGAGAGAAAGAGACAGATAGAAGGATAGATAGATAGAGAGGGGGCAGCGAAAAAAGGAGTATCCCGAAGTGGGTACGTGTGTGTGGATATGTGTGTGTGTGTGTGTGTGCGTGTGACTTAAGACCCTAGAGATCCCCCCACTAATCACCGGGAAGTGTAACAACAACATGCCTGGCACCTGGAACTAAGGGGCTCCAGTTCAGCTTACCCCAGGTAGATCGACCTGAGAGGAGGGGGATTAGATCCACAGCGACACGGGGAAAAGGTGGGGGATTAGCATGGAGAGAAAGAGAGAGAGAGAGAGAGAGAGAGAGAGAGAGAGAGAGAGAGAGAGAGAGAGAGAGAGAGAGAGAGAGAGAGAGAGAGAGAGAGAGAGAGAGAGATCAATTGTTATGATCTAGTTCTGGCAGAGCTGTGGTATCAAGCAAAAAGGCTTGGGGATGAAGAAGTAAGTGCTAGGATAAGATGATACACCTTTTTTAAATATACCTTTAGAGCTTACACCCAGGCCTCCCAGCAAAAATAAAAAAGACCTAAAAACCCCACAGCAAAAAACAACAACAACAACAACAATAAAAACAACAACAACAACAACAACAACAAACGATGTAAAGAAATGAGAATGAAGAAAGAAATTGTTTTAAAGTAAGAAAGATTTTTTTTTAAAGTTATTGATACGTCCCAAACTGAGAAAGACAAATGATGACCTCATGTACTGGTCCATGTACCCTACCTCAGTGTGCCTTTATTTGATAGCCAGCAACAAAAGAGCTTGAAACACAGCATGCATTAAGAGCATAGATCAAAGAAATTCAGCAAAGAAACTCGCCTATTTCTATAGAATAGAAAAACATCACAGGAAAGATGAAACAACAACGCTTGAGAGAGTGAGGTGGCCTCTAGCCATGTGTTCAATAGAACATACAATAATTATCTGCACGTATGAACATTGTTCTTTCTACCTGCATCTCTTGTGGGAACAAACTGCAGATGCTTTATCGAGAAGAGCTTATATAAGATGGTACTGGCAGCTGAATAGGTGCATGCAGAAAATGTGAAACAATAGAACGAGCTTGCATAAGACAGACCCCAATCAAACAATGTTCTTGAAGATATGTATAAAGAGACTTAGAAAGCAAGTGCGGTAAAATACAATACATGGCCATCTCTAGACAAAAATAATAACCATCGGCTTTCGAGTACACATCTGCCGGCTATACAACCACTTGTGTTGTCTCTCGTTGAGTGAGTGCTACATCAATGCACCACGGCGCCTTGAGGTTTATTTGTATTGGTTTTACTGTCCTTTTCGGTTATCAAACATTGGATTGTTTCGCGGACAAAACGTATCACATGCATTCAACTGTGGTAATAGTAGCAGCGGCATCAGTAGTAGTAGTAGTAGTAGTAGTAGCAGCAGCAGTAGTAGTAGTAGTAGTAGTAGTAGTAGTAGTAGTAGTAGTAGTAGTAGTAGTAGTAGTAGTAGTAGTAGTAGTAGTAGTAGTAGTAGTAGTAGTAGTAGTAGTAGTAGTAGTAGTAGTAGTAGTAGTAGTAGTAGTAGCAGCAGCAGCAGCAGCAGCAGCAGCAGCAAAAGCAGCCGCTCAATGTTAGATATGATTTTAAAATCAACACCAACACCAACAACAACAATTTTATGATATTAAGAAAGACGGAAAAGAAAGAGAGTAAAAGAGCGAACGTGAGAGAGAGAGAGAGAGAGAGAGAGAGAGAGAGAGAGAGAGAGAGAGTCAATTTTATAAAATTAACATTATGACCTTGTAAACGAGAGCAGCATCGCATCGATCGGTGGACTGCCCGAGTGTCCCTAAGAATAAACTTTATATCTATTTATAGCTCAGCGCATGAAAAAGCAACATTCATGGGTTTTTCTGGACACGGTGATTGGTTCGATAGTCTATTTTTATATTTGGGAATTCACGACGCGTGCAGCAGGTTTCATTTCGCGACTGCACGTTAGTTTTAGGTATGAGTAGTGTTTCTCTTTATTGATGAAAAGGGATGTTGGTTATTCTATTTTTAGATCAGGAAATTCACGACGCGTGTGTCTTTCTCTCATTTAAGTGAGGTAAAATGAACAAAGGATCGCTGGCGATGTTAGGGAAACCCGCTGATCTAAATGTTGCTCACAGGTTTTTCAGTTGCGACAGGAGGAGGAAAAAAGACCCAAAAAAGTTGTATAGACCCAACTTATGAGCAACAACAGTAGCGACCGGATAGCTTCGCGAAATACAAGCGCTGCACGGTATAAGTATCTGCATCCTTTAATAAAATACCCCACCTTCTGAACTTTTTTTTCCTTCAATTTTTTTTTAAAGACAATATGATTTTGTCGAAAACTTAAGAAAAGAAAAAAGGATCCAATAGTCTTATTCTACAAAATCTTTCAAAACATCATTGCGAAGACATTTTTGGGATATCCAAACTATTAGGCTGGTATCGGTGTCGATTTACTTCGTTTAGCGTTGTGCGTCGGTTAGGTACGAATTAAAGTGTTCAAATGCCACCGTTAAAAAGAGTTATGGATCTAAAACAAACAAAACTTTATTAAAACTGTTCAGACATATAGATGATTTCGTCACTTGTTGAGATGATAATGTCATTAAAAAATGAACAAAATTCATGGCTTAAGAATAAGAACGCAATAAAGATTTCTTAAAAGAGCATACATAATTGGGCTACTCTCAGGTCACGAAAAGCTAATCTCAACAAATTAATGAACATTATAAACATCCAAAATTTGGTTGAACCAACTCACCTCTACCAAGATGTAGTAATAGTTATCCACAATCTTGTAGTAGTAAAACAAATCCAAATCATCGTCTAGGAGAACCATGATGTTGAATGATAGGAAGTTTGAACGCCAAGCGAATCAATGAATAAAATAGTGTAAAATTGATACACAAATCAAGCTGAACTCGTTCTTGAACTCAACTCCACACCATTATTTCCTCACACCTGTCGAACATGCGCAAGCATCACTGTGAGTTTGAAACATCCTTCAACTCGCTCCGTGTGCGACCGATGCACGCGCATAATAAACACACGTATCGGGAAAACCTGTCAGTTATAAATACTTCTTTGGTCCCAACGCACGCTCTAATTAGGATGCATCGCCGTAGGAAATCCGCATGTCTGCGTCAAAGTTTGATTCTGATAATGATATTATTCATATCACGCTGGTGGGGATAAGCTCACTGACGCAGGTAGGAAGGTACCAGATGTCATCGTCAACATAACAAACAATTTCCACCTTTCTTTCTTCTCAAGACTGTCGTTGTCCAGGTGGCTAGGAAAGACGTGTGATGGTCTGAGTTCGTCACAATTATCGATAGTCTGTATCAATATTTAATACAGTCCAATTACTGCGATTTCAAACACATTGTTTTATAATAAACTAATTATAGTTAACGCACAATTTTCAAAACATATTCCACAATTAATGATTTCTACTGTTTTAGTTTAATACAAAAAGGGTTATCGAAGATTTAGCAGGCATAATAGCCTACAGTAAAGTATCAAACGGAAAAACCGATGGAGAATATGCGAGTTTGTTTGTTTCAGTTTTTTCATTTCAAGGTTGAAGTTAATTTCACACTCGAAATGACTTAATGCGCATGTAACGTGCTCTTGTTTTCAGTGAATGCATGATTGTGTGAAACAGGTGTAAATGAGTACGCTCAAAACAAGAACTCACCCACGATATCTTTTATTTGCCACTCTTTCTTTATTTCATTTCCTATGCTATTGTATTCTATGCTTTTTCAAAAATTATTTTTACATACCTTATAAAGAGACGAGTGTCTAAGTGCACCCACTAATCTTCATTCAATAACATTTTTTTGTGCCATTCATCAATTGTTACCCACGAGATTAACACCTGCAGGCTACTCCGTAAGCAGAACAAGATGGAGTACTCGCGTAGAGCTAAATCAAAACAGTACCAAACCTGGCACACATCCGGCACGGTGAGAGGCCCTCTGCATCAATATGCTGAACGAGAGAGAGAGAGAGAGAGCGGAAGAGAGACAGACAGAGAGAGAGAGAGAGAGAGAGAGAGAGAGAATCTTTTAA
>RQTK01000488.1:328980-341480 GCA_003991915.1 Elysia chlorotica
CAAATAAAGTTAAAAGTACATTTATTTGTGTATGTCCATTGGAAATCTGAGATTCAGCCAATACAGGCAAGCTCAAACCCAAAATCCTTCTGACGCGCAACGCTAATATATACAGTGTACGTGTTTTTTGATTTTTGTTTGTTGCTTAGTTTTGTTCTACATGTACAGAGAATATTGAATGCGTGCTATTGGCAGTGTGTGAAGCATGTCTCGCTTCAATTAAATTTAACAAGTCCAATTGCCAAGTCGATGTGTGAATAATGGACCAGATAAATTCTTAGGTGTTATAAAAACGTATCAGTCACGTTTACTGAAACAAGCCACCTTTAAGCTACAGCTAACATTTTGAAAGCAAATTCATTTTGCTGCTTCCTGCTAATAAAAAATAACGGACAGATTAAATAAATCTAAATTCTCCGAAGTCGGAATCCGTGGACGCATGAAGAGGATTTATAGTGGACTATATCCCCAGGAACAATATCTAAACCATAACAGTTAAATCACATTATGGAATGACGTACAGTCCAGTTTTGAACCCACACATTCCACCCAATAAGACATTATTGTGCAAGTTAGGCCCTCACTTTAAAGATGTAGCTTTAACCTGAAGCGAACATTTTGATTCACATGAATGAAGAAACAACTTAATCACCAGAAAAACAGTACTTTGACACAATACTAGTTAAACCCACATTAAATAATGGTGTGGAATTCAAGGTTTGAACCAACGCACTCCATAAAAAAAACCAGTGCAGGTTAGGCACCTAATCTGAAGCGAACATTATGACGCACTTGTGGAGATAAATCACCAGTTAAAAAAATATGTAAGACATTAGGCCTCTAGCAAATAATAGTCAAACCACATGTAGAATCCCACATTATGGAACGATATAGAATCACAGGTTTAAACCTACACCGTCGGATCAGGCTTAAACCAATTGCACGTGCGCCTGGATAGAATATGTAGGCTATGAGGTCAAAGAACGCCGAGACGACAGGATTATCATCAGCTGGTGCAGCAGCAAAAACAAACAACAACAAACCTGTAGCGCGCCTGGCTCTCTAATTCTATGAAACACTGCACGACGCGAAGAAAGCGATACGCTGACAGTGTGTTTGGCTCTAACTACAAGTCTACTCCTGAGAAGCACTATGCAGTATGCACCGTAGATCGCGATACGAGTGTCCCGGGTGAATCAAGCCTGCAGCTGGCGGCCTAGTACATGATTGTACATCTCTATGGCCCCGAGTCGTGCAGTGGGTGACTGGGTGGTGGACTGGTGGGTGGGTTTGCTGCAGGAAGCTGGCACCGCCGGGCGGCGGGCGGCGGCGCGCGTCACTGCGGGGCCACAGGTCCAGGCAGTGCACATGAGTGAGTGAGGGGAGGGGGCGTCACACGGAAAGGAAGAGAGACAGATAGTAGATAGATAGATAGATAGATAGATAGATAGATAGATAGAGATAGATAGAGAGCGACAGAGAGAGTGAGAGCGCTGTCCGAGCAGCGTGAGGCAAAGGGACCGCTCTCCGGTAAAAGAAAGTAAAGAAGACAAAAGAAAAATAAAATTCAAGAAAAGACACGGGGAGAGTGACAAGATAGATAGGTGGATAGAGAAGAGAGAGAGAGAGAGAGAGAGAGAGAGAGAGAGAGAGAGAAATCGTTTTGCATTGAGATAAATAATAAAGTGAGGGAGAGAGAGAGGGAGAGAGAGAAAACAGAGAGTGATTTAGGGATTGAGTGAGAGACAGGAAACCAAGGAATAGTCGTAAACTTACGGTAAACACAGCAGAATACATAATCATAACTATTTTGCCGCATGTTCCTCTGTTCTGAGAAGCGACAAAGCAGTTCACAATGTGTTCTTCAAACCATGATGAGGAAGGAATCGAATTTCTAAGGGGCAAAATGCTGGTACCCTATTAATTAGAACTACAGAAAGTGACACAGTAAGTAAATATAACCAATAATGTGTACTAATTTAAAAAAAAAAAAACAGGACTCAATATTTCAATGTCATCTGTAACTCTCGAAGACATTTTTTGTTGTTTGTTAAAGGCATTAACTGTTTACTATTGTAGGCCTAGTTTGTAATAGCGCATGAGGGTTAATGATCTTTATTCAGATCATAGACAAAACAAGGCACTGGATCCAGTGTCCTCAGAAACCCTCAGCATGCACACTTTATTTACTACAATCTCTCTGCCAATCTCTCCATCTGGTGCAGTGGTAGTACCAGGACGGGCTACCAGCACCTGGCAACACCACAGTACAGGCTTTACATGCATGGCGATCAACTGGACGATAACGGATAACATAATCACGACCCTCAGGACCCGTAGACAACCATGATGTTTTCTGATCGCTCATTGGCTTGAAAGTCTAGCAATAACGCTCTATGATTGGACGCCGGTGGAGACTCCCTTACCTTTTTCCTAAATTTTCACTATCGGTTGAGTTAAGTTGATTGCTTAATGTCCAACGTCATCACTATTATTGTGGACGGGCCCCAAAGACTGAAGTCTGACATTTTAAATTCTGCCAAACAGAAGAGACCCAACGCTTTACCACTTGCGGCAGTTCGCCCCCAAAAGGACCCGTAGACGTGGTTATTTTCTGATCGCTCATTGGCCCCGCAAGTCTAGGAATATAGAGCTATTATTGGGCGCCAGTACAGATCACTTGGTGACTCCCTAACCTATCGTCTTCGTTTTTGCTATCCGTATCGCAATGTCTCTACTACATTGCAGTAAGTAGCTAACCGCGCCCCCTCGGAACTCACACACGACCGCTCAATTAGCAGACCATGAGCCATGAGCCACGCTCCGGGTTCAGCAATCCTTGGAAGTCGAGACGGCGGCTATGTTTGGAGAAATAGTACAAGTACTCTGATGGGGGGAAATGCACTTGGACCACATCAAAGAGATCTTACTGAGTTAGCAACGTTTTTTTTACGTTTCCGCTCTCAGGGGAAACCTACTTAGTTTTAACTAATAAGTATCATATCGCACTTCCACAGCTACGGTGCGTAACTTAAAAAAAACAAAAAACGACAAAAGCTGCTAGGTGTTGACCCAGACGTCTGTCTGTCTATTTGTCTGTGGCTCATTAAAGAAATGTTACGAAGTTAGCAACTTTTTTTCCTCTTCTCTCTTTCTTTCAGGGAAACGTACTTAGGTATAATTAATAAGCACCATTTCGCACATACACAAATAGTACTACGGTACGTTGCTGGTTCGTCTGTCGGTCTATTTGCCTGTGACTCGTCACAGAAATGGTACACAGTAATTTTTTTCTTTCTCTTTTACCAGGAAAAAAACGTATTTTGCTATATATTAATAAGCATCATTCCGCACATCCACAACTACAGTACGTTTCTTTAAGAACTGTTGGTATTGCATTAGGGGTCTGTCTGTCTGCCTGTCTGCCTGTGTCTCATCACAGAAATGTTACAAAGTTAGCACTTTTTTTACCCTATCAAGAAAACATACTTAAAATTAATAAACATCGTTTCATACATTTCACAATTATTATGTTTACCGTCTCTGTATCACTGCCTGTCTAGCACCGGCTTTCAGACAAGCCCTATACACGAACCTCAGCTAATTAGCTCCTTACATCTATACCTTTTGAACCACCATGAAACGAATATCTGAGGATCCATCATTTTACCTTCAATTATACTCAAGCGCTTCACACTTTCCAAAGTTAAGTTTACAAGGAAGGATAAAATGGCTAGTCAGGCCAACCAGCCTGTTAAGGTAAGAAGGATTTTCTCAAACTGAAGGGGTCTTTAAACGTTACTAGCCAGTACTAGAGGCCTTGTAAAATAAAACGGAGCCCAAAGCGACAACCAATGCGATAGGTAAGGGAATCTGCACCGTTGTCCAACCATAGCTATATAATTATCTTACACTTAGTTAATGAATGATCAGAAAATATGGAAAACCCAAACTTCTTTTGGGCGCGATTACACCATCCGTTATTGTCGCAAGTCGCAAAGTGTGTAGTCTTGCTGGAGACTTGGTCTACTTAGTGGTCTACAAGTGCAGTATATAAAAGGGAGTCGTGCATCAAAGAGCTTCGGGCGAGAGGTAAAAAGTAAAGGTAGGGAGAGCAATATGGCGTGAAATGAGAACCAGGTGATGATATAGCAAGACCCATGGACGTAAAGCCTCACGTATAGACCTGACTGCTAGAAGTGATTAGGGCGGAGTAATAAGAAACAAGCGTCGGGGTCCTAGAACCGCCCCTGGAACTAATAAACAGTGGTAGTACTGGTACGTACAGAGGAGGGTCAGGTCATGACTGTGTGTGCGGGAGGGAGGGTGAGATAGGTAGAGAGAGGGGAAAGAAAGAGGAACACATGGAGACAGAGAGACTGATACTGATAGGTATAATGACTGAAGGAGCAAGAGGAGTAAGAAGAGTTGAGTTGACTTAAGATGGTTTCTTAGCGAAGAAGGGGAAAAAACCAACATAAACAACAACAACAACAACAACAACAACAACAACAACAACAACAACAACAGCAACAACATCAAAAAACAAGAAAGACAGACAGAAAAACAAGCAGCAGCAGTACAAATAGATGCACAGCACAGAGACAAAAGATAATATATAGAGACAGAAGATATGCATATCTATATGAGGGCCGCATCATACATGTACAACTAAGCTCCAAAAGCTTAGCTTGTATTGAATGGTAGATGCATCACCACTAACAGGTCTAGTCGTTTCTCTGCTACCGGCTTCACCACGAGACCTGGCAGGTAAGGCACCACGCCATATTATGATCAGAGCCGCCTGCCTAAGGTGGTGCTACTGGTCTGTTAATTGGTTGGCGTGGACGACACGCTTAAGATATATATACATATGCTCACATTATTCACAGGGTAGGTTCAAATAGATGCACTTCGACAAATAATAACATGCAGATCTCTAGACTGCACCCCCCCCCCCCCCCCAGCCGCACCCCCCCCCCCCCCTCAGCCCCTCGGCCCAAAAAAACGAACGCCACCCTCACCCCTTACATCAGCCTAGTGCAATAGTCTAGTAAATTGCCCTTGAGTGCTACTGTCAGTGGTAGAAATGGTCACGTTAGTTGATGGGTTGGAGAAGAAGAAATTAGTCAGGCAGACAAGGTGAGCTCAAGTGATTAAAGTCTTCGGAGAAAAAAAGGGAGAAGGCCGAGTTAAGAAAAAGAGAGAGAGAGAGAGAGAGAGAGAGAGAGAGAGAGAGAGAGAGAGAGAGAGAGCTAAGAGGGAAGAGAGATAGAGAGACATACAAATAGTAGAATGAATACAGATGGTGTGAGATCTACGAATCTTCTTGGGGATGCTCAGTGAATGAGAGTGAGGATGTCTCCACTTCAGGCCCTTTTCTCGTCAGAAAGTCAAATAACTATTTACACTATCAAGCGGTTCACAGCTTCTCTCAAGGGTGGACTTCACAGTTGAGGGTATCGACCTTGACTATACTACTCTTTACCTTGACATGGACCTTTTATCTTGAGCCGTATTCATGAGCACTCGTAAACTGGTCATTGAGCTCAGTAGTAGATTACAGAATAGTCATCTTTACAGATGCAGAGTTTAGGTTTGTTGCTAAGCAACCAACGTCGGCACTTTGTAGACTACACTGTGACAATATTTTAAATACTGCCGCGCAAAGACAATGTCGGGACACCGTGATTCTTGTCTCAACCCGTCACATTAAACTAACCCTGACCCAACCAATAGTGAACGAAATCTTGACATTTTGACATATCGTGGGTTTTGAACAAAGGGCCACCCGATTGTGAGACAAACGCTCTACCACTTGCGCCACCTAGAAAAGTGTACACGTGTAGCTAAAAGAGACAACGGAAAATCGTACAAATGAATGTAGGTTGGACCGATCACATTACACAACTCGAACTCATCTACGATTTCTTTCGTCTATGTGTTAATTGTTCAGAGTTACTTTCCTAAATCAATTTGGTTTCTGCATCGATATAATTATCGACTTCCAATAAGATTAAAGTAAAATTATGTTGATGGCAAAAAGGTATTCTTCTGTCTTGTAACACCACTTTCTTCATGAGATAGGAGTCTTCTAATACACCCCCCCCCCCCCAAAAAAAAAAAAAAAAAAAAAAAAAAAAAAAAAAGAAGATGAAAAGAAACAAAAAAAAAAAGGTTATTATTAGATAAGACTTAAAAGTTTACAAAAGTGAAAAAGACATTGCAAAAAAAAAATAAATAAATAAAAAAAAAAAAATCTCAAAGCATTTTATTTTTATGGATCTGTTTAAAAGTCTAGACAAATCTATTACTGCGATCCACCAATTTTTCTTTGGGTCAGCTTGAAGAAACAAGTTTGGAATTCGCCCAGACTGTTTCTTCATCAAGCTCCAAAATAATCCATCTGTATGAGCGATCACTTCCTCTCGCCTGATTCATTATGCTCCCTTTATATACATAGACAAACCAAACTCTTCTATTTCCCACTCGATCTCACTATTTCCTTTTCTTTATATCTTTCTATCGCACTCCATCAAATTTAGGACAATTTCGTAAGAAAACAAAGATAGGTGCCAAGATTTTGGCCAGCTATCCATTTTCAGAGCGCCGATTAATTTGGTAAAGTGGTGATACCCCCCAAAAATCCACTTTCCACTAAGGTAGACTGTTTTCTCTACCTACCCCGATTTTTAACCAACCAATCTATTCACCCGTCCGTATTTTACCATTGATAGCATCTCCTCTTTTGAATAAACAAACAAAACAAAAACCCACTGGGTTTTGCCGTTGCCGATCCATCGGTTATGTCTAGACCATCTTTTGAATTACATTCAGCAAAAACAAACGACAACAAAACGAAATAAACAAGATTTGGAGCCTTCTTAAATCAAACTTCTGCGCAACGGCTCCTGTCAATGAATTACATCTTTCTTCCGATTGATTCTATCTTCTTTTAAATCACATTTCTTGGTATCCTTGTGGATAATTGAACTGTCGTCTAAACTACTTTGCTTCCAACTGTTTTTAAAACCGTGCCCGAGTATTCCTACAAGCAGTTGCCGGTGGTGTTTGTGTGTATGTGTGTGTGTGTGTGTTTTTAAACGCATAATCGATATTTCCATCGTTCGCTCAAGTACCAAAAGCACCATTTGATCCCCAAATAGACCGCCCTATCTCCCCCAACCCCAAGCTTCTATTCATCAATGTCAATATCTTTTTTTTTTAACGCCACAGTTGGCACCGGGGTAAAGACGCGGACAACTCTATTTGGGAGACTTGGGGGACTTAAGTTATGAGCTTACGCTGGGGGAAGCAAAGCGCTCTCTCCGTGTTGGTTTACGCGCTCCGAGGTTTCCCCGGTAATCTAAACACAAGGTTTGGACCGAGATAAGACGGGGCTCAGGGAGCTGTTTGTTCCCTTGGGATGTACAAAATCGATAGCAAGGGCAGGAAATAGGAGACAAGACGATGTGGTTATCAATCATTTAACTTCGCAATGTAAAATATCCAGGGTTATATTATTTTGCTGCTTTCTTGTGTTCTTTAAAAATCGCTTTCTATATTCATTCTTTGACCTTCTTTGTCATCTCCCAGATACGAATAAGGAGAGATAAAGTGTAAAGCATGGGTAGCAACTAAACTAAATCGTGGACGAGTCCCAAAACTGACCTTAAGGCCTGGCAATGTTACGCGGTGCTCCACATGGTCGTGGTGAATGAATACATGTACCAGAACGCTGGTCACCTTATGTACTGACACCAACACTATCAGTAACAGTAAGGAACAAGGACGATCGGGGATCGAACCCGTAACGGGGAATGTACTAGAATAAAAGCCGCGCGCTCTACCGTTGAGCCACCTCAGCAGCGATTTGGGATCATGAGAGAGTTAGATAGATAGGCAGAGGGGGAGAAAGAAAGAGAAAGAGACTCCACTAGAAACTTAAACAGAGCATCGATATCCCCATGTTACTACATAATCCTTGATTAAAGCCTTTGGTGGACATACAAACAGCAACGGAGAGAGAGAGAGAGAGAGAGAGAGAGAGAGAGAGAGAGAGATTGAGAAACCGAGAACCCAAAAGATATTTAGAGAGATAGGGAGATAGACGGAGAGAGATTGAGAAACGGAGAGCCCAAGATATATTTGGACAAAGCATCGCTATCCCCATGTTACTTCAACCTGGTAATACTCGAGCTAAGCCTTTGATGATGGTGCTGGTTAAAGCGTGTACAAACTGAAACAGCGACGGATAAGCTTAAACGTCACTAAGCCAAACATAGCGTGAGGAATGCACAGAAAGACGACATGGCAGTGCTGATCGGCTCCTCTGCAACCCCCACATTTTATAAGTCCGTATAGTTATGTACATGCAGATCAACGTAGGCCTCACCTCAAGCTCCATTCCCCCTTTTAAAGTACTAGATCTAGCTCTGCAATCCATCCGACGTTAAGTTAACGGATTGCATTATCACAACCTTTAGACATGGGCTTCTACGAATGCTCATTGGCTCCGCGATGCTAGGGTTGAGCTGTGACTGGACGCCGGTACCTATTGTCCTGGTCTTCGCTATGGGACCCGTAAACGCAAGGTGGCAAGCCTCTGGACCCTCTCGAGTCTCACGCCGAGCGCACAATTGTAATGACCCACACGTGACAAAGCAAGAGCGACAGGTGAGTGCATCTCCCGCCCCCTGTACTCGGACAGAAGCCTGGCTCCTAGCACGGGTCATTACCTCCAGATCCTCGTCCTGACGGCTCCCCGTTCACAGCTCATCGCGCTCTCCAGGTAAAGTGCCTGGAATGACTGCTGTCTCGGCGCACTGGCAGCCCAGGGTCCAGGGATAGAGGCATTATACAGTGTAATCCCTAATCTCCCTGATTATAGTTATACACCCAGATAGCGGTTAGCACTCGCAGGATAATGAAAGGTAGTGGGGAGGGCCTTGTCACCCTAGAACTGCTGTGTTCTAGTAGATCATGGACCTTCGTGATTATAGTTATACACCCAGATAGCGGTTAGCCCTTGCAGGATATTTAATAAGGTAGATGGGAAGGCTATGTCATCGCAGAGCTGCTGTGTTCTAGTAGATCATGGAGACGCCTTTGCCATTCGTCATTATAGTTATACACCCAGATAGCGGTTAGCCCTCGCAGGATATTTTAAAAGGTAGATGGAACGGCCCCTAACCCGTTGTCATTATGCTACAACAAACTAGGTCTTTCGATATAATACATGTGGAGGGGCCATCAACAGTCATGATAGAGCAGCTTCAAATTAAGCTAAGGGCTAGTCTAGCGAGGGACATTATTGTAAAGGTATATTGGGAAATGAAAATGCTAAAGTGGAAATTAACGCGGCCATCAACAAAACCGCTGTGGCTTGGAAACTGGCGGTTAAAAGTCTTGTTTTAACCTTCAAATCCATTTCACGTGAGCTGTATGGAACTGGTTGGTATTGCTTGAAACCCGACAGATGAGTGGTGGATTTTGTTGTCTTTTTCTTTTATTTAAGATATGGATAATCATCTGATATCACACAGAGATGTGTACCTAATGTTTTATGAAACAGTTAGATAATATAAGATATTAGGAAATCAACTAAACTGAGATCCCAAATCGCGGATCACAGGAGGACAAACCTTACTCTTCAACTAAGATTAAGAGGTGGAAGAGCAGGAGGAAGAGGAGGATGGATGGATCGATCAAAAGATAGAGTTATCTCATCGGTAAGACTGATAACTTCGCCATTTCGCCTCCGGTGTGAAGTCCATACACGTACCCCCCCCCCCCCTCACCCACTCCTAAGAAAACAAAAGGGGGGGGGGGAAGGGGGAAAAAATTGCGGCGCGCGCACACACACAAAGTTTGTTTTTTTTTGGAGCAAAAAGACATAATTGCTGGCTCGTCGACATGCGATCTCAAAAAACGCCCACAGTCAGTGGCCTTAGGCTAGATAAATCGGACTCCCGTTGTATGGTAATGTATAATTTTTAGTTTACGAAGCCAGGCGTGAGGTGTCACCACGACACGAGCTGGGTGGTCCAGACCAGACTGCAGGACTTGACAATCAACAGAACACCGGACGCATCTGGTGCGAGGTCCTATGTGGCAGGATGCGCAGAAAGATCCACTATCTGTATCACCAGCTGTGCTGGCAACCAAAAATGTCTAACACATCGTTAGCGGCTCAGAAAATGATGCATGAGTGCTTGTGACACAATGAGAACATTCATCTGGAAACATGAACCACCCACTCCCCCTCCCCCCCCCCCCCCCGAAAAAAATGCAACAAAACAACAACAAACAAAAAACACAGCGACCGCACAAAGAGAAACGCACTCAATATTCGCCATACATAATAGTTGTACAACCAGATAGCATTGTTGCAATGCATTGTAAATTTTCACAGCACCGTATAAAACTGCAAAGTTCCTGGGAGAACTAAAAGTGAACGAAAATCAGAGAGAGGGAGAAGGGAGAGAGAGAGAGAGAGAGAGAGAGAGAGAGAGAGAGAGAGAGAGAGAGAGAGAGAGAGAGAGAGAGAGAATAGAGAGACAGATAGAGAGAGAGGGAGAGAGAAAGAAAGAAGAACAGACAGAGAGAGAGAGAAAAAAAAAAGGGGGGGGGGGAGGTGAAGGATAGTTACGTAGACACATAGATAGTCATAAAACAACAGAGACAGGCATACAGAAGAAGAGGATTGTAGATTAGTGAAACGCATTTTGGGAATACCACTACCATAACAAAGGCAAAAATGATTGTTCTCAGCTCGAGACATTGATTTCGAAGCACAGTACATAAAAGGCTGGCATTTCCAGTCTTACTAAACCATTTCGCACTCCCATGGTACATTCGATACCGCTAGCCACACCCCGATTGAATCTTCGTGTTGGAACGTTCGTTTCACACCACCGTGTATTGCAGACCTAGCGATAGCAGATCTCATAGAGAAAACAAAGGCAGACGGGCAAGGATTTCTACAGCGGCGTCGGGATCCGTTATCATGTGATCCGTTATCGCCGTGTGGATTACAAGGCCTCTAATGTCGAGCTAAAAGAACCTACTCACGTTTACGGTATGTGACCATGGTAGTGTAAATATCACACCCACACTTAAATTGGAGGCTTAAATCAGAGCAGATCCATGCACAGGTGGATAACATTGATGTGTGTGTGTGTGTGTGTGTGTCTCGAAAAAAATAAAAAGAGGGGGTGTTGCACACCTGGCCCCACTTGTAGAGCGTTGGTCTCCCATTCGGGAGGGTCACCGGTTCGAATCCCTCGATCGTTCAAATATGTAACTGTTTGAATTCGTTGTCAGCAAAATGTCACCGGCGGGGACAGGAATCATGGTATATCTGTTCTGTCTCGGTGTGGCGGCGCGTAAAATCGTCCGACGCTAGTCTTGAGACCCGTCCACAATATAGCCTGTGTAGTGCTGACAATGCTGTTAAGCAACCAGCCCATTATTATTAGAGGTGGATAACCCAGTCGGCGCTAAACAACTCATTGGTCAAGAATGTAGGGCTCGGCGTATTGGGTCGGTGTGGGACACATTCTTTGTTACGGCTTTATTTGCACAAGCACATTATCACTTGGTTACAGATTAAACTTGATTTTATGTCACTTACGGGAAATGAGCCAATTATGAATTTTGTAGAGCCTAGCAAAAACTTACAGCGGCCAATTAGTTTAAGCCTGCACTATAATTCAGCGTTACAAAGATCTGACGACTAAAATACCGTTACAGAGTAGGGTAGAAAGTACAAAGAGGGTGTACATTTAGGCGCCCGACTAACTGATCTAATTACAAGCGGACGCAGAGCGTCTAAATTTACTTCCGCTTTATACTTGGAGCTACAGTAAACTTTTCTTATCACGACAGAGGAGCGGTCTGAAAATCAAAGCAATAACCAGTTTAATGGCCGTGTGCGAATATAGCAATAAATTAATACCAATAGGTGTGCGAATAGTCATGCATGCATTATAAATAGCGGAACTCCAGTGGATTTTCGGCCACCACGACGATACATCTAATAGTAATACTCTTAATGCTGGAAAACTCACGTGCGCAAATACTTATCAAGGGCGTTACTTTACGGCTCTGGTTAGTCTACAGTGCTAGGCCTACATGTATATTGTTGCAGTGGGGAGGGTGACATTCCTGGCGTAGTTTTGGTAACTATCTGGTTACAAAGACTTTTAAATAGAGGATACCCCACAACCAAATTGGTTACAGAGACTTTTCAATAGAGGATACCCCAGAACCGTTCGTTGTTGTTGCTGCTGCTGCTGTTGCTGCTGTTGTTTAAAAATAAAGAAACACTGCTACACAAAACAGACATAAACACATACACAATATGTCCCCTCATTTATTTTTAATTAGAACAATCTTATACAGCAACGATGGGGCACACACACTGAGAATCAAACCTAAAACTTGCCACACATCAGTTCAGCGTTCTACAAAATGGGCCACCAGGCAATCATAGCTCT
>RQTK01000488.1:343980-366452 GCA_003991915.1 Elysia chlorotica
TTTCTTTACTTTTACAAACCCAAGAAAGAGTTCTTAAAATGGGGATCTGAATTTGTAGCGATATTTATAATCTTACACACTACGGGATAAAATTAGCGCCTTTTACTCACATCCATATATCTATTTAAGTATCGGTCGATGGTGAAGAATTCCTCTTCTTTTACGACAGCGGGCGAAGCCATTATCGGGTACTTTGATGCTCAGCCTTTCACCACTTCGAGTAAGTGAACACCTATGTGATAATCTATAGACTGGTTCAGAGTCATAAGTGGCTAAGATGCTCTCAGAGTTAACGACGTGTGAGCTGTGATCGGGAAACCATTCCACAAAAGACGACGGGGCCAAACGGTTGTTGAAAGCACTAACTTGTGACTGATGACCAAGGAACAGTCATCCAATCATTCAATCCTTCAAGCGGAATTGGCCATGAATAGGCTCACTTCTAAGAATCTCTCTCTCTATCTCTCTCTCTCTCTCTCTCTCTCTCTCTCTCTTCTCTCACTACGTTTCCCAATTCATGACTTATTGCCCGTAAGTTTGCCAGTTTGATCTCCTCTTCTTTCCCCAGAGGGATGGATGAAAGAGGGGGGAACTGTCGCAAGTTGTAGAGCGTTGGTCTCTCAATCGGGAGGTCCTTGGTTCGAAACCTACGTTCGGCCAAAAATGTATTTGTCCCATTTCGTCTCCAATTGGCTGGGTATATGTCAGTACAATGTGAACAATATTAAGACAGAAGACTTGGCATCCCCGCTCTGTCTGTGGCAGCAAGTAAAATTACCAGACCTTATACTTAAAACCCGTCCACAACATAGCCTATATAGTGCTAACGTTGGACAGTGAGCAACAAAATCAACTCAACCCCCACCCCTCCCCTTCCCATGCACTCCCAATCACTTCTACCCACACGGATCCTTTATAAACAGTCCCCACAACACTCAACAGCTTTGTTTATAACCAGAGAAATTGTCTCTGCTTGACACAATGGCGAGTACATGGGTGAACTCAAGCCCCAGACAAGAGAGAGAGATAAAATTACAAATAGTAAATCTAGATCGCACCAAAGATTTCTGGGCCATTAAAGGGCCTAGATCACACTCACCCCGACAAATAGCCCACTCTAGCCAGTCGCACTGCGTTTCAGCTCAGTAAATATCCTTTTTATCTCCCATCTCTCCGGATCACGTGAACTAGATCGACGGCAGTAGCATCACAGCGACCCAAACAAATCGCTTGGCCTGACCCCTGCTACTCCTAAACGCAGTGAAATGAAAGTGGTAAATCTAGCTTTACTGTCCGTTAACTCTTTACCGCAAAGTACTAAATTTTTTCTGCCCTTGGAACCTTAACCGAAACTTTTGGCTGGTTGGTTTTATGACGTCCAAAGTCAGCAGCCGGGATATACCGCGGACGGGTTTTAAAAAAATGTTTGGTGATTAAACGTGCTGCCGCACAGAGACGGTAAGACATCACTAGGACTCCTGTTTCAGCAGGTCACATTATACTGAGATACCGACCCAATCAGTAGGGGACGAAACTCGACAAAAACATTTCCCCCGATTGTGGTTTTGAACCACGCAGTTTCCAAATCTAACGCTTGTACATATAAAATAAAAAAAATTTACCAGGCAAGAATTTGTGGGTTAAGTTCATTTGTCCTCGCCATCTGCCCGGCGCCATATTGCGACTGTGGAAGAACGGGGTACTGTTCCACTTTAAACTGTCTCACATCTTTGACTTTCCTGTTTGTGGGAAGGCAGCTGGTAGGCTAGCTGGATTGTTCAAAGGCTGTGACCTATCCTCTACCCTCTGTTGACCCACATCGTTCTATAAACAATCAAGGGTTGAAGTTTTACAACATTCATGTTATGTACCGAATTACACCGCCCCACCACACACAAAGAATTATCTCCAGATGCCTCGAAACGCAACGACCAGAAAGTCGATAGGTTCAACATCTTTTGTTTTATTGTATGTTAAGTACCCATATTTCCCTTGCGTTGGTCTGGTCATGGTAGTTGTTAGGGAAATATTTCGCAAAAATTTACGTCTGTTAAACAGACACGAATCTGGGTGTGATTTAGTGTTGAACATGACGGGGTGCTAATCTATTCCTATTGAAACGCTGAGAGAGTGTAATGTAGGTGCAGCACTGGCTAATCTCCGCCCATTGAAACGCTAATGTTATGTTATAGCACCAGAGTGACTAGGGTTCTAATGTTATTTTATAGCACCAATGGCTAGGGTAGAACATGATCAGCTCGGAAGCTGATCTCTGCGCACTGAAACGCTAAGTGAGCACACACGTGCATGCCCCCAGCTCACCTGCAGACTTTGATTAACGAGAGCCGGTGAGTCCGGGTGACACAATTGACTGATGGGCAGCTGCCTGCCAGTCTTGGAAGGCGTTTTCTGCGTCACAAGATATATGAGCCCAGATATTACGATTGAATCTTGGCCGAGCAGAAATTTTAAGCCGTAATATCAATAAAGACACGCCATTAAATAATGATTGGTATAATATATACACACAGGCTCAAATAGACGGCTCAAGTAGCAAAATAAAGGCATTATGATAACGGGACCAGCAGCTAAAACAAAGACGATAGGTAGGAGTATTTACAACGGGGTCCAATCGTAGCTAAATATCTATCCTAGACAAATGGAGCCAATGAGGGGTCAACAAACTCCAATGTCAAGAGGGTACGATTATGTCATCCCTATAGGGTCAAAAAACCCCAACGCCAAGAGGGTACGATTATGTCATCCCTATTGGTCGTGTGGATCGCAAATCTTGCATTGTCTAAGAGACCAACGAAACATGTATGGTCTGACCAAGACGGTGCTGCCCCGGCACCTGCCGCCACCTCGCCCCAGGTCGGGACATTGTGTCTGGTGATTGGTGTGTACCTTCCTCGGTAAACAGGAAAAACAAAGACAGCTGCCCCGGCTCACTGTGGTATTTGAGGGGCGAAACTTGAGTCTTCATCTGAGCCGGAGCGAAGTGAAATATGGGGCGAGGGGGGAGGGTGAGATAGATAGGAGGAGAGACAGGTAGAGACAGAAAAAAAAGAAGAAAAAAGGAGAGGGCAGACGAAAACATAAGAAAATTTACAACCAATGGAGGAAAAAAGGGGGGGGGGGGAGGGAGATAGAACGACAGAGAAGAGATAACAGACAAAACAACCTTGTTCCATCCCATAAGCGCCATCGACCCCTTGCAACAGAAACCAAGAAACCAACCCACCCGCGGCTGCAACTGGCCCGGACGGCGACCATTTTAACATCAAATCAAATGCGATGACAGGACAGTTTCAGACTTTATCTTCACCACCAGCATCCTTAGTCAAAGCTAAGGAAACCGTCACCTCAGTTTTATGTTCTACTTTGTATCTAAAATACTTGTCATATAGAGTAATTTAGAAAGGAAATGAGTTGAGTTGAGTTGGTTTAACGTCCAACATCAGCACCATATAGTCTATATTGTGGACGGGCCCCAAGACTGACGTCTGACAATTTTATGTGCTGCCACACACGAGACAGGGCGGGGATACCATGACTCCTGTCTCAGTCGGTCACATTAAACTGACACCGACCCAACCAGTAGGGAGCGAAATCGCCAGGACTCGAGCCACGGACCTTTTGCGTCGAAAGCCGATGTTCTACCCCAGGACCACCTCCCCACCCCTGTTGTGAGCGAAACTTTCAAACAAGTGAACATAACAGTATCACACACACATACACAAAATACGACGTGCTCCATAGTTCCGAAAAAAAAAGGGGGGGGGGGTCGAGTTTGTTTTGTCTCGTTTGTTCTAGAACTCCTTTCTTCTGACTCTATTCGGACGCTGGATAAATAAAGACAATGAATCGCAAGTACAACGTTGTGGTAAGCCTTCAACTCTTTTTAAGACGACTTATTCCCATTCCTAACTAGCTAAGACGGACTGTGAGTTACCGCGACGTTGTACTTACCACCCTATATAACTAGGAGGTTTTGAACATGTATCCAGCGCCTCTGTTTTAATGGCGTGGAACTTCCTGGGATAACTCTTTAAACAGAGCGATAGGATCGTATCAGTCCACAATGAAAAACTTGATATAAATAAACGCCGCGTGTATCCGTATCACTAAATTTAATAGGCGAGTGGTAACAGGATACAGTGGGGGAAAGGCATTTGTGGGTAAAAGAGACGTTTTCGGATGCAGTTTGTAAAAAAAAAATTCCAACATATCTTAAACTATTACTATCATGAATGTATAAACAAATTATCAGCTAAAGATTTCCACAAGGTAGTAAAGCTCTTGGCACGTTTCGTTCGTACCTTCACAGAATTAAAATGAAGATATATAAATATGTGATAAAGCAGTCACCAACGTAAACTCATCAACAAAGAATTTGGAGGAAAAAAATTCCCTGTACTATTAAACATAGAAGTCGTTTAACCTTTAATTGATGGCTTCTTCGTTATAAAAAGGTGCGGGTCGTTTTTTTTTAAAGAAACGTTAGAAGCGGATTTCCAAAAATCACGTTAATGTTGTGGGCGGGCGTCAAGCCGTCTTTAGTATGACAGACTCGGCCCCCACAGGCACCAGATTTGACCAATAACCATAGACTAGGTATTTAATGCAGTAATGTATATCGCGCACCTAGAGGCGTATGGCTGTAAATGCAAAGAGTTAAATAGGGCAGTTACAATAGTTTGCCTCTTGACCCGCGATGTTTGCCCTTGAAGTTTCAGTTGTAACGGTAGTCAAAATATTGAAGCTCTAATAAGTCTTCACCGCATGGGAATAAGTAAGTTCTAATTGTGCATCCTCGCCGCATGAGAATAACCATGTTCTAATTGTGCCAATACGGTAGCTCTAATAACTCAAAATCGTGTGGGTTAAAAAACAAACAAAAAGCAAAAACAAAAACTCTAATAACTCAAAATCGTGTGGGTTAAAAAACAAACAAAAAGCAAAAACAAAAACAAAAACCAGATGTGCCCTTCCTTTTTTCTTCAGATTCCACATCGCCCTCAAACTCCATGTCCAACCTTGAAATTCCGGTATAAATTTCAACTTTTGCGATAACAGAGGCATAAGAGAAAAACAGGTTGCAAATGTCTGGATCGGCCGGTCAACTTTTTTGCCTTTGATTACAAACAAGATATAGAATGCGGGATGCCCAGCTCGAGAGATAGATGGCATTCCACAGCGGCGCACGATGATGGAGTTGGGACGATAATATTCTAGGAAGGCGGTGAGAGTTGACGAGATAAAATAATGAAGTCTGCAACTTTTTACATGCCATGGCTTAGGCTAACTCTGGCTATTGTTGGGGTTCAAAGTGCTGAGAGATAACACGCAGGTAATAGGAAAGCAGGAAGCACGAGGTCGATGGGGATGAAGACAGAGAGAGAGAGAGAGAGAGAGAGAGAGAGAGAGAGAGAGAGAGAATAAAAGAATGGAAGTAGAGAAAGACAGAGAGAGAGAGAGAGAAAAGAATCTAAGAATGGAAGGAAAGAAAGAGAGAGAGGAAAAGAGAGAGACAGAGACAGAGAGGGGGGATGGGAATACATTTCTTTCGCTTCTCTTCATACACATTAATTATAAAGGGGGCGAAATGAAAATGTAGATAAGACTCATCACACAAAGCTGAGATACCAATATAGCAACACACATAACATAGAGAAAAGACATAATTACAAATTACAGGAACGTAAATGATGTGACACGCCATCAACAGACATTATTCAAGTTGACTCCATATGGACAAAAATAAAGTGGACAGAAAGAATTAAATGAATGGAGCATATTCTCTCTCTCTCTCTTTCTCATTCTCTTTCACTTTCTTTTATTTTCCCCCTCTGTCCATTTCTATCTTCTTCCCTCCCACTTTCTCTCTCTCTCTCTCTCTCTCTCTCTCTCTCTCTCTCTCTCTCTCTCTCCACCTTCCTCTGTCTCTCTCACCATCTCCTCCTTTTCTCTCTCTCTCTCTCTCTCTCTCTCTCTCTCTCTCTCTCTCTCTCTCTCTCTCTCTCTCTCTCTCTCTCTCTCTCTCTCCCCCTCTCTCTCTCTCTCTGTCTCCCTGAAGTACTCACCCTCCTGGCGACCAAAGTGCCCTCCCCGTCATCCTCTGCAAGACGCGTTATGGCCATATCCAGTTGTGGCGTGCGATGAGGCGCTTCTGTGGATGGACAACATCACAGTTATGTTTCGCACACATTAACTGGTATACATGTAATCCTAAGCAAATGCCTGCGGGTCAAAAACTTTCACGCCATTTTTTGTCAATCTCCATATTATTATTATCATCATCATCATCATCAGAGAGAGAGAGAGAGAGAGAGGGAGAGAAGAGAGAGAGAGAGAGCTTTTTGTTAATATTAAAGAGAGAAAAGGAGAGAAAGATGAAGGGGCAGATAAACAGACAGAGAGAGAGAGAGAGAGAGAGAGAGAGAGAGAGAGAGAGAGAGAGAGAGAGAGAGAGAGAGAGAGAGAGAAGAAGGGAAAGAAAGAGAGAGAGAGAGAGAGAGAGAGAGAGAGAGAGAGAGAGAAAGGAAGCGAGGGACAAAAACAGAGAAATGGAAAGACAGAGATACAGAGCGAGAGAGACAAAAAGGAGTTATAAAATTAAAAAGAAACAACAAACTTACCCTCATGAATCACCATAGAAGAGAGAGTCTCCAAGGTGTCACGGTTGAAATTTCCACTTGGCCTGCAGAGACAAAAGTAGAAGACGAAAAAAAAATGAGTTGAGTCTTTACTCACTGCAGAGAATTGGAGATATGAAAAGCTTCCGGAGTTTCTGAGGACTGAAACAAAAAAAACGAAAAAAACGCAGAAGTTTCCGCAACAGAACATAAGCTTCTTGATTTCAAGCACAAGCATTGCAGATGTTTATGTAAATGTAGTGACATAAAACAGCTTGCCATTCCGACTAATTAAAAAAAAAATCATGCAAATATACTATGTTGGTAAGGATCTTAAATGTTTAATACAATTTAGGTAGCAAAGAGAATGAAGAAAGATACAAGATGGACTTAACACTTTGTTAGTAATATCAAGACTTGAGAAAATGTATTCCACAATTACTTGCAGTTTATCTAAACCCTTGAAATTTTAGACTAAACATATTTTTGTAATCTCACAAATTAGCTAAGCTAAATCTGAACCTTTTGATGCAGTTGAGGCTGACACTTGATTCGGTATAACAATAAGAAACTGGGGGAGACTTAGGAGACAAAAAAATACTAGATTGGGTTCACAAAAGAGGATTGTAAAAGTGTCACTCTTGGGATAAGACTGATCTCATAAAAACAATAAAAGAGTAAGAACTGAAAAAAAGAGTACTTTGAAAAATAAACCAATAAAAACAAAAATTCAGCTTTTAAAAACCTTAGGGGTATAAATAAGAATAAATTCAACTTGACTTTCTAAGATGTATTTTCTAAATTCTTGCCCTATTGATATTTGCCATTCGTCAACGTGCATAAATATTTTTTTTTTTATAATGAATGCAGTACCTGTTGGGTATAAGAAACCTGTGATAATTTTATAAATAACAGAGATAGATTTTTTCAATATAAAATCGGGTAGTACATTTTGAAATTTCTTTTTTCCATTTGGTTGGAAATATCACCATTAAAAAGATTAATTCCTCAAAGAATAAGATAGTAGAAAAAAAAAGGTCATTTTTTCATGGTGCATTTGTTGTTTTTGTGGTATCTTTCTTATAAACTAGAACATTAAAAGTCTTGCAGCAGTATGTAAACATTTTTATATGAGCACTGTGTTGGATGCACATCATACATTCACCCTAACCGCAAGAATTATTGGTGATTGTGGGTGAGAGTGAAAGGAATAATACATTGATACATAGAGGAAGGGCAGAGAGACAGGCACAGAAGGGAAAGAGAGACATAGGTAGAGAGAAAGCGAGCGAGAGAGAGAGAGAGAGAGAGAGAGAGAGAGAGAGAGAGAGAGAGAGAGAGAGAGACAGACAGACAGAGAGAGACAGACAGACAGAGAGAGACAGACAGACAACCAGACAGACAGGCAGAGAGACACAGACCCAACAATGCAGTATTCTATAATTACATAAAGAAATCTGCATCAACATGTGACTGCAAGAGGACACTTCTTTTCCTCACACAGGTGATGATATTTATTTGACCCCAATGCAGGTGACTTTAAATCCCGGTCTAGTCACAATATGTCATCTGTCTTCACAGTTAGGAATTGAACCCACTGTAGGCTTGACATAATTATGTCATTTAGTCAGATTTTGAAGTTTAGTTATAAGTGATTAAAACTCCTAATAATGAAACTACTTTGCTGCAAACTAAGCAATAGAAAAGTAATGGGCAGCACAGTACAGACAGGGCGACTGACAAGCTTGATTTTAAAGACGCCACACAATGCAGTTCAGGGGAGTCCAGGGAGCAAAAGAAAAACAAAACAAAAAGTGAAAAAGAAAAGTGATCAATAAAATAAAAAAAAGAAGCAATCAATCTTGATGTAGTGACCAAGCTGTCTGGCGATCAAGGTATGTGACATTTAGGGAAAAAATAACAAATTTGAAAAAAAAAAAAAAACGAAAAAGAAGCGAACAAACAAAATCAACAGACTAGTCTAATGAAACTAAAGTTAAATTTCTCTGAAATTGGCAAAAACTATTTGCAAAAAAAAAGGAAGATGATTCTAAAACAAAGTCAATGAGCAAATTTTACACGAAAACGTACTTTTTCTATAATTAGACTCTATATTATATTTACATACCATTGTTAAGAGCTTGCTTTGGTTCTTATCATTAATAACATTACTAGTAATGCAAATCACTTGTGTTTCAACTACTTAGCTGTTATGAACGAAAAATACCTGTACAGTTGTATTGGCAAATGAAGTCTTTAATATCATGAAAAAAATGAAAGGAGTGGAGGAACATGGAGAGAGAGAAAAAGGGGTTTATATTTAGGCAAAATGCTAGATATAGGAAGACAAGGAAATAAAGAGAGGGAATGGTATAACTGACAAAGAGAGTGGATTCAAAATGAAACTTAAAATTTGTAAGAAAAAAAAAAGGTGAAGTGGCACGAAAAAAAGGGAGGGGGGCAAAATGAAAACAATTTAACATTGCCGGCAAAATTTTTAAGCAGCCATAAATATTGACCAATTGAAAGAAAAGAAAAAAACCAACAACAACAACAAAAAGCCTAAACATAATTTTTTTTTTTTTAAAGAAAAGTCAAGCAGGCAAGCAACTACCATTGAGTGAGCAAAAGATTTTTAGATTTTTGTTGCTTGGGGCTCCAGTACTGGGAGGTGAAAAACTGAGGTACATGTGCAAGGGCCGACTACTCACGTTGAATGGTTGTCTCTGTAGGCAGGTCTATTGGACCTAGAGTTATTCTCCCCTGTATGATATCTTCTGTGACACGGGGGAGATAATAGAGGGGGGGCAAACACAGCTTGAGTAGGCTTAGTAGTATTTCTTTCTAAATGGGATGTCTTTAGTGTAGGCTTATGAATATAATATGAGTATAAATATAAGAGTATAGGATTTTGTGCGTGAGTATAATTCTTAATGTCAATATAAGGTTTATATATGGGTGTGGATTTCATGCTGGTATTCGGACCACTCAAGTAATTCAAACATATTGCTAGAAAATTGTTCATGTACATATAATTATGTCACATAAGCAAGGATTCGCTTTTTAATATTTAAATGGCAGAACAGATTTCATGCTGCATTAATTGTGAGCATTTCATTGGAATTCAGTGTCAAGTCTCGATACGTTTGCAAACCCATGCTAGGGCAGTGATGACTAATTATGGATTTCCTTTTGATTGGAGCTAAATTCTAACTTGTGCGTATATCACCTTTAACAAGTGAGCATGTATTGAGCAATGCAAGTAAATAGAGGGTTTAGAACCTATTTCTTTTTACATGATTAAACTATGTTCTTTTCTGGGGTTTTTTGTTTTTTGTTGTTTTTAAGCACTGTTCTGTAATGTTAGATACCATTTAAAAACGAAAATCTTTTTTTTTTTTAATCCAAAATGATAATATGTTTCTTTCCATACTTTTCAAAAGTCTGACATGACGTGACAAGGTTTCCTTTAACTTTTTTACTTTTTACATTAATCTGAAATGAAGATAACAGGCTTTCTTTTTCAATTTACCCTTGTAGTAATCTAAAGATCAAGCCTGTAAATGCCTTATATTTTATGTTTTTATACAGGAGCCTTCAGAGTATCATCTAGCTTGCTTCAGCAACAACCTTCTTAGAGTGCCTTTATAACCGTCTATCAAGCTGTGTGTCCATTGCTTGTTTCCACATGCAAACTAAAGCGGCTCCTTAGGAAGTTCAAATACATTCATAAAGCTAGCTCAAGCTTCTGGCGACAACATATAACATACACATAACTATAGGCTTGTTATTTCTTGCACATTCATTGCATACATGCACTTAATGTAAACCCTATGAAATCTGTTGGATTTCTAACCACAAGCGAGCAAAATGGAGACAAGAGGTAGAATATTGCTAAAAAAGTAATAATTATGTAAGTGAATATAAAAGAAAAGATCCACAAAGTCTAGAAATCATAGGCAAATAGTAAAAATTCAACATACGAAACAAGGAGAGAAACAATGGTTACACTAGTTGTAGAGTCTAGATGGGCTAAACTTAATATCTATTTTTGCAAATCTTATGACTCAAGCAAACTGTGATAAAGCCTTACAGGTATCATATGAGCAGAGTGGTGACGGCCGTCTACATGTGAAAGATCACGTATTAACAACTCAACTTCAACAGATACATTTTTTCACAGAGATCAGACTGAATTTCAGTTGGACTATCTATAATCTTATTTTTAACTGAAAGATAAACATTCTTAATGTTGAGTTGGTGTATTAACACTAAAAAGCCAATGTCAGCAGCAAGACTTTATTGTGAGTGGGCCCCGAAACTAACGGTACATCAGAGATTTTTATCGGCTACACAGATTCAGTGCATGATCTCAGGACTCCTGTATCAGCCGGTTATGTTATACTAACGCTCATCCAAGCAGTGGAGTACCCAAAAGGACAGATACACTTTTTACCAATCAAGGGTTTCAAACCCACAACTTCAGGATAGAGAGAACAAGACTGTGAAAGTTACGGGAGTTTGCCCCGATTCATTGGCATGTGGGTTGAAAACTCAGGTTTAGATTTACTCAGAAGGAGATTCACTATCTAAGTCAAGGTTTTCAGTAAACGTTTTTTCAATACCCATAAAACTGGAGTGCAGTTCAAGCAGACTTCATTGAGTATATGTATCATCATTCATATGACAGATCTTCAATAAGTGTTCAACATAATATGAAACACTAAGCATATCACACAACTGCAAGCATTAATCCTTTCTTGTAGCAATGCTTTGCACTAAATTTATTGATAGGATACAAAAACAAAGATATACATGGTCCGCAAGCCTGACTATGTGTCAAGAAAGGGGGATGTCAAAAAAGTACCCGTCATTTTAAAATTTAAATGAAAATACTTTAAGTGAGAATTATTTGTTTTTTGTTGTTGTTTTGTTTGGTTTAATCTTATGAATTCCTCTTTTAAAATTGTACTTCTCAAATACTTTGACTTTTTATAAAGTTGGGACATTTAGATATTTCATGATGTCTACACAAGGATACAAAACATGGAATAAAATTGACCATTACTCTATCTCTAAGCTTTGTAATGAATACAGTGATGACACACAGAATAAAAGGCTATACAAATTTTCAAAGACAAAAACTTACAGTGGTCTAGCAGGTTCAGAGGCTGGGAGAGTGCCATCTCTGTTTCCCTCATCATCATCGTCATCCTCCTCATCATCGTCGTCCTCTTCATCCTCCTCTTCCAGTACCATGGTCTTTGCATGACGTTCTTCAGCACCCATCTTGCTCAGGTGAAGAGCTAGTCGATCCAGGTCCTGACACAGATACAGACACGGAGGTAAAATTGGAGTTGAGAATAAGAAAGAGAAAGGGAAAGACAAAGACTCATTCTACATTGAAGCAAATTAAGTTAAAAGTTGAACTGAACAATCTAACTGGGTCCTTTTGAAGCTCTCTTCTTTTTTTTTCTTCCTTTTCATTTGGCCATAAAGTTCTTGTGACAATTGTATTAAAAAAAAAAAAAAAACAAAAAACCCAAACAGCCAATTGTTCAAAACTTGAATCTTCAAAATAATTATTCTACTACAGTCTCAATGGTCAACTAGCTGGTAGCTAGTAATATACAGTCTAGCATCTACATTGAGAAAACCAAATCTAGGTTTGACTGAGAACTAAAAACAATGCAATAATTTATCTTGTGCTCATTCGTAGATCAATTTTGGTCTCTTAACAGCATTTTTATAATTGAGTTCGATATATTAAATAGACAGAGAAGGTGACTGACACAATTTCAAGGATGCTTGAGGTGTTCATGTTAAGGTGTTCACAGCGAAATATAATAGACTTAGGCTAGTGCCTTGTAAAAATATATGGCTCTTCAAATTCGTAAGTAATCTTCAACTGATGATTATTCAATAACCGAAAAAGAGTATGACTTAAAGACAATTATGAAAGTAAAAGTAATAAAGTAGGCATGAAAAAAATGATTAGATGCTCAATTCTCATTTGATAAAAAGTTGCCCAAACATTGTGCACAGCTTTCCTGACCTCTGGTTTACTTCCAGGTCCGACAAACATCGAAGACTTGGAGCCTGAGGGCTGGATCACGGGGTGACTTGAGCTGGTAGCTTTCTGGTCGGGCATAGCTGTACAAGGTTTGAGGCGGGATATAAATAGGTCAATGTTAAAAATGTTGTTTTTTGAGGGGGGTAAGAAGGGGGGGGGGGGGGGGGTGTTGTTTGGAAAAGAAAAGTTTTGCAGTTTCATTTTGGTAAATGGTAAATTTTTTTGACTAAAACAAAAAGAAATTTAAAAAAAACGTGAAATTAAAAACCATCAGCACCATATAGGTTATAATATGGACAGGCCCCAAGACTAACGTCTGATAATTTTACATGCTGCCACACAGACAGTGCGGTGAGAACTGGACTCCTCTCTCAGCCGATCACATTTGACTGACATCAACCCAACCAGTAACCTTGTAAGGCAAGACTGCTGGTGCATGTTGTAGACGGACGATGATGACAATTAGGAAGGTCAGACCTTAATCTTGTGACACATCCACAACATAGCATACATATCACTGATACTGGAAGCTAAGCAACAGACCAACCAGCACAGTATATCTGTAACTTGCTAACCTGTAAGGCGAGACTGCTGGTGCATGTTGTAGGCGGGCGATGATGATGAGGACGGTCTCTGAGGGAGGGCATCCATGGGCACCGAGATTGGCTTGTGCTGGAAATGACTAGATGATGGCCTTTGTTGCTGCTGCTGCTGCTGTAGGTGGTGAGGGAAGGGCTGTTGGGGTTGCTGAGGGTGAGGGGGAGGATGGTACGGGGGGATCTGTTGCGGTTGCTGGGGATGTAATTGTATAGAAAACAATATTGTAAGACAGAATCTTAAAGGAAATCCCCTGAAATAAATAATACAAAAAAAAAAATCAGGTGATTTGCTTAATACATATTTCTCAGTTTTCAACCTGTCGAGGTACTTTGATTGAATTAAGGATGATTTACAAAACTACCAATTTCTTCGTTTCAAATCAAATGATATAATTCAAGCTGGATAATTAGCTTGTAAAATGTCTGTTTCAATCAAGGACACTAATGCAACTTATTAATCTCATGGTAAGTATACATCAAAAGCAATATAACCAGTAGTAAAACGAGCCTAAGGGCAATATTAAAATAAAGATTCTCAGCTCTTTGCACCACATTCCATAACATGTTAAGTAATCATGTCTACAAAATTCCAGAGGACTGAAGTGCCAAGCTAGTCAGTCATTAAAGTATACAAATGTAGGCAAAATAGTGAAAGAATGTCTGCATAAGTACTTTTTGGGCAGGTTAAGCTGACAGGTCTTATACTTTCTAGTGAGCAGATACATAGGGCCATATGAAAATAGAGATCAGAGTTTAAAGCATTCTACAAAAGAGTTTAAGTTATCATCTTTAAAATATCACTTGGCTTAATGTAGGTATGAAAATTGGAAGCTGAAAGCATTTTCCAAGAGAGTCTATCTATTCTGTATTCTTTATTCATTCTATTGTATTCTGTATTGCTTACTAATTTTCTTTTACTGTATCCCTCATTATTATTTTCTTTTCCATATTCCATGTTACTTGTGAAGTTAAAGATCATTTCTCACCACATATTTCTGTCTAAAGTCAAGTTATCTATAAGAACTTGTTGATAGCATACCCATTGCATCCTGTGATACCCAGGGACCACAACTATTCAGTAATTATCTTTAAAACAATACTTGCCTCAACATAGGAAAACTGATGGAGGTAACAGAAGCAGCTAAGGATCAGGATGTGTGGAGGAACATGATAACCAATGCTACAAGGGGCGATACTTGATGTATGTATTACCTGGTGAGACGAGAGGGGTCGCTGCTGGCCATGCTGACTGTGTCGTTGCTGCTGCTGCTGCTGCTGTTGTTGTCGCTGTTGTTGCTGTACTGCAGCCACACCGTGGTGAGGGGTCGGCCTGCGAGACTCGCGCTCCTGGATCTGCTGGAAGTTGCGCTTCAGGGTGCTCTCCCCTGGAATCTGAAGAATCGAGCTGGCAAAGGAAAACAGATGGAGAAATATTTGTAAGGAAGTTTTTAGGTACCAGTTGCTCAGATAATTTGTTGAAAGTTGCATTTCCCCCAGGATCTGAAGAATCGACGACAGGTTGAGGAATATTTGTGAGGCTCTTCTGGAATTTTTCAGGTACAAGTTGCTCATAAACTGCATGATTCTTACAAATAAATTTAATTTATATCCAAGGTTGTAACTTGCATGACAGTTACAGATTCATTTTTTATTTAGTTCATATTAGATTACTAGTGGGTCTTATTTTAAAATGGAAAGCACTTTATAAATGTAATGTATCATTATACAATTTATAAGCTGCAGCACTAATAAAAAGTAATTAATAAAAATAACAAAAAACATTTAGTTCTACACTTTGACAGCCTTTGAAGGAGACTAATAATAATAATAATATATTGCATTTATATAGCGCACTTCCATGAACAATCATGCTCAATGCGCTTAACAATTTCCATTATCACATGTACAAAAGAAGAATAATCATATAATGTTGACACAATACAATATTACATTAAAAAACCACAAGAAATCATTTACAACTTTCACCGGTTCAATTTGAAACATCAAAAAGGTAGAACTTAAGCAGACTACATAAGACTCCCAACCTTGGCTGTCTTTACACTTTGACATCCTTTAAACTTTACTCCATCAGTCTCACTTGTTGAGTGCATTGATATGCATTTGGGCTATAACTTTTGTTTAATATATCTGGACAATTTCATAGCTAAACTATAAATATTAAAATTGTAACCTTTTATAGATATTTGAAAATACCCCAAATTTAGTGGGCACACAACGAATAGATCATGCAATGAGAAAAGGATAAAGTAGAACTTACCTTGGTTCACCGGGCATTGTATTCTCATCCTCCTCCTCATTGTCGCTCCCTTCATACTCGTACTCTGTGTCATGGTCCTCTCCTAAAGAGATAAAAAAAAAAAAGGACACTGTGTAACTTAACTGTCATTCTCGATATCAAATTAAAAAGAAAAAACAAAACAGCAGAGTAAATTATTAGGATTTGACAGCTGAATTGAAAAACAAATTTATTAATGTAACCATACTGAAGTGTATGCAGACAGGAATTATATCTAAAAGTAAAACATGCCCTTTTGAAAAAAATATCAGGTTTTTTTTTTTTTTCTATAGCATGGATTAAACAACCGCCAACTTTTTAAAATGCAATAAAGGAAAAAACCATAAAGATCCTAAAGTATTAAAACTATCAAACACCTGCACTATAAGTGTACGTTTGTGGTGGGCCCCAAGACTAACCTCTGAAAATTACATGTTTCCACACAGAGACATTGCTGCCTCAAAGGGATACCATGACTACTGTCTCAGCCTGTCACATAATACTGACGACACCGACCCAACCAGTATCTAACTGAAGCCTAAGCCCCATTGAGCACTGACCTTTCCTGTTCTTCTTGTGTCTGTCACATAATACTGACGACACCGACCAAGCCTAGACCCCCATTGAGCACTGACCTTTCCTGTTCTTCTTGTGTCTGTCACATAATACTGACGACACTAACCCAACCAGTATCTAACTGAAGCCTAAGCCCCATTGAGCACTGACCTTTCCTGTTCTTCTTGTGTCTGTCACATAATACTGACAACACCGACCCAACCAGTATCTATCTGAAGCCTAAGCCTCATTGAGCACTGACCTTTCCTGTTCTTCTTGTGTCTGTCACATAATACTGACTCCCACCCAACCAGTATTTACCTGAAGCCTAAGCCCCACTGAGCACTGACCTTTCCTGTTCTTCTTGTGTCTGTCACATAATACTGACGACACCGACACAAACAGCATCTAACTGAAGCCTAGATCCCCATTGAACACTGACCATTCCTGTTTTTCTTGTGTCTGTCACATAATACTGACTCCCACCCAACCAGTATTTATCTGAAGCCTAAACCCCATTGAGTACTGACCTTTCCTGTTCTTCTTGTGTCTATCACATAATACTGACGACACCGACCAAACCAGTATCTAACTGAAGCCTGAGCCCCATCGAGCACTGACCTTTCCTGTTCTTCTTGTGCCTGTCACATAATACTGACGACACCGACCAAGCCTAGACTCCCATTGAGCACTGATCTTTCCTGTTCTTCTTGTGTCTGTGACATAATACCGACGGCACAGACCAAGCCTAGACCCCCATTGAGCACTGACCTTTCCTGTTCTTCTTGTGTCTGTCACATAATACTGACGACACCGACCCAACCAGTATCTAACTGAAGCCTAAGCCCCACTGAGCACTGACCTTTCCTGTTCTTCTTGTGTCTGTCACACAATACTGACGACACCGACCCAACCAGTATCTAACTGAATCCTAACCCCCATTGAGCACTGACCTTTCCTGTTCTTCTTGTGTCTGTCACATAATACTGACGACACCGACCAAGCCTAGACCCCCCTTAAGCCTGAGCCCCATTGAACAGAGACTTTTTCTTTTCTTCTGTGTCTGTCACATAATACTGACGACACCGACCCAACCAGCAAACTGACGACACCGACCCAACCATTAAGTATCTGAAGCCTAAGCCCCATGACGACACCGACCAAGCCTAGACCCCTATTGATCACGTACCTTTCCTGTTCTTCTTGTGTCTGTCGATGTGGTCCTTGAGCTGGATGCGAACCTGGCGCTCCGTGGGCTGGTCCTTGATGTATGGGTGCTTCAGGAGCTGCTCCGTGGAGTGTCTCAGCTGGTAGTCCTTGATGAGGCAGCACTCCACAAAGTTGTGGAACTTGGTAGACCTGGCCACAACATCACAGAACATTCATAGAACTGATGTGCGTCAAGCTGCCCATTAGTTTACATAAGATTACTATAAACGGCTTTGTTATTCAGGTGATCTTATTTTGCTTTTGATTAAAATATAATGACAAGTTTGGTCTATAACAAATGTATGACTAGGCCATTAACCATAATCTGTCTTTTACTCAACAACAATCTCAACAGTCATTATATTGTTACACCGATGTTCACTTACAAACTTTTCATGCTCTCATCTCCAATTTCACCATAAATGCACATAGAACGTTTTTAATGTCACCTCATAGCATATTGCTTAGCTTATTTTCATACATTAGATCAAAATTATTTTTTTTTAAAGTTCGATATAACATAATTGGTTGAATAGAGTAATAAACATCAGATCATATCACATCAGCACTGATTTTTTTCAAAATACTGACATTAAATGTAAGCTCTTAGAGCAAAGCAATGTTCAATTCAAGAGATAGACAAAATAAAAAAGAAATTTGAAAGCAAAAACATGCATTCCCTGGAGATCTTATTATACATTAGGCAAACAATAAAAACATTACCATTTGTTTGGGTTTAGTGCTTTTTATTAATATATAATCACAAGTTTGGGCTATAACAAATTTATGACTAGGTCATAAACCAAAATCTTTCTTTTTCTCTACATTAATGTCAACAGTCATTATATTGTTACACCGATGTTCAGTTACAAACTTTTCATGCTGTCATCTCTAATGTTACCATAACTGCGGATAGAACATTTTAATGTCACCCCATGTAAAATTGATTGGCTTATTTTCATAGATTAGATCAGATAATACATAGAACGTTCAATAAAACATAATTGGTTAATTAGAGTAATGTCTTAACATCAGCACTGATTTTTTTCAAAATACTGACATTAAATGTAAGCTCTTAGAGCAAAGCAATGTTCAATTTACATAAAAAGAAAACACAATCCCAGGTGATCTTATTATATTAGACAACCAAAACAAAATAAATAAAAACATTACCATTTGTTTGGGTTTTTCAATCGAGGTGGGGGATTTCGAGGAATAAGGAACAGTGCTCTCATTGGATGCATATCACACAAAGCTGGATTAATGGAAAAAAAACAAATAAAACATATATCAAATTTGCACTTTATGAGTAATAAGCTCAAGAAAATGTTTTTAGGCAATCTTAACTCAATATTAGGGTATAAAATATGACTAGGGCCCATAGGATCATTACTTCATTTTACTTTCACAAAAATAAATAGCTAGATAGATATATCACTTTTGGCAACTTATTAAAAATCAAAACTCTAAAAAGGTATGGTAAATATATTTCATTAAAAATATACTGAAGGGGTTTTTTAAGATAATTGATCTACAAAAATAAAACTGTACTTGAGCAATAGTAAAACAATATAAGTGGAAACAACAAGTTTAATGTAAACTTAAACATTTTGCCCTTTTAAGGAAAAATTTTAACACTTCAAATTATTAATAATTACAACTCTAACCATGAAATATAACAACAGATATTAATAAACAGAATTGAGAAGAAAGAACAGTAAAGAAAATGAAAAGCATTTGAAAAAAATAGATAAAAACAAGACATTTAAACCAGAGACAAATTAGAGCATGTAATGGTAACTTACGTGGTTTGCCCTCTGCCATCTCTATAGCTGTGATACCCAGGGACCACAAATCACTCTGGAATTACAAAAAAAGTATTATGCATTCAACCGATTTTATCAAGAAAGAAGGAATTACAAGTTTGCTTGCTTTTTTGCTTTGTTTATAGAGTCTATTCTATTCTGTATTTCTTATTAATTTTTCTTTTATCTGTATTCCTCATTAATTTTTTTCTTTTTGTATTCCATGTTACTTGTGAAGTTCAAAGTCATTTCTCACTACCCATTTCTATCTAAGTTATCTATAAGAACTTGTTGATGGCATACCCATTACATCCTGTGATGTTGCTTAACGGTTATGTTCATCTCCTACAACTGCATTTATCACCTATGTGGCATTCAACGATTTTCTTTTTGTGTAAGCAAGCTGTCATGTATTCTGATGCCACCAATATATTCTTCCTTCAGTTTTCTAACAGTGGTGAAAATTTATGATGTATTTAGATTTGGCTATCTGAGACTTTCTGCATTTGATTCATATCTTCCCTTTTAAAAAAAAAAAACGTGTCTCCCAATAGTGCTTTTTTTCTACAAAAAAATAAAAAAAAAAATTAACAAACAAAAAAGAACACTCACCCTCTTATCGTAAGTGGCATCTGGGTTTTCATCACAGGCTATCACCTCTGGCGCCATCCTAAAATGTAAAAAAAAAAATTTAATTAAAGACTAAGAAAAATATGAACACGTAGCAAAAAATCAGTAAAAGCAACATGAAGTACAAAAAACAACTTTACAATTGCCAGTATTTTAATAAGTTGCTCAACGATTAAGTTCATCTTCTACAACATCTACATTTACCATGTATAGTAATTTGTATTCAATGACTTTCTTTTTTTGTGCAAACTGTCCTGTCTTCAGTTATTTAACAGCGGTGAAAATTTATGTTGTATTTAGATTTGTCGATCTGAGACTTTCTGCATTTGATTCATATCTTCCCTTTTAAAAAAAAAAAATAAACTTCTAAAAATTACCACACATTTTTAGCTGTATACAGTCTCTGAACCTAAAGATTAAAGAACAAAAAAAATTTAAAAATTCCAACATTTTGTGCCCATGTCTCCCAATAGTGCTTTTTTTCTACAAAAAAATAAAAAAAAAAATTAACAAACAAAAAAGAACACTCACCCTCTTATCGTAAGTGGCATCTGGGTTTTCATCACAAGCTATCACCTCTGGCGCCATCCTAAAAGGTAAAAAAAAAATTTAATTAAAGACTAAGAAAAAATATTAATATGAACATGTAGCAAAAAATCAGTAAAAGCAACATGAGTACAAAAAACAACTTTACAATTGCCAGTATTTTAATATAACCAAATCAAGTTAAAAGGAACATCTTGGGTCAAGCCCCCAAAGTTTATATAAAACAGTATTCAGGAAGAATCTATGATAGGACTTGATGATTCTAAAAACCACTGCAAAACTTTCTCGTTTTTTGGTCTTGGACATTCCCGCGATTACCTTGATCTTTTCCATGTAGCTTCTTAATGCCGTAGATGATGCTTCAGAAACAGTGCATATAAAGCTATAGGGATTATCTTAAGCAGATGTCTGTACAGTGGTAGCCAGATTATAAGCGTAAGCTAGTTATCATAGCCAGATTATAAGTGTAAGCTAGTTATCATAGCCAATTCATAATTGTAAGCAATTTATTGTTTGCACCAGCAAAATAATGATAGCAAACCATGAAGACGAGTCAGACTCACCAGTAGGGGGTTCCAATGAATGTGTTTCTGCGGCCGATGGTTTTGTCCAGCTGAGCACTCACACCAAAGTCCACTGTGAAGAAAGGGAAAATGTTAGTAACTTAATTCTTCCATATTCTGCTCTATTGGCATAATAGATTTAAAAATTACTTTTTAACAATTTTGAAATTTATATACACATAGAGGCATTTTATTTCTTCTAGGAGACGTTTGTTTAAAGTATACAATGTGACAATCTCAATGAATGCATTAAATTATCCATTGCCATAATATCATGAGAAGATATTTTGTTATTATTTTTATTAATGCTTGTGGAAATTAGAAAAAAGCACATTCAGCAAATTTTAAAATTCCATACTTTTGCCGCAGCGGTTTGATGCTAGTTCCTTCACAAAAGTTATAAAAAAATTTTGTTTTCCCTTTTTTATCTCAAAAATCGGAAGCTTGGTATCTACCATCTTACCAGTTAGATATTAAAAAGAAAAACAACATTTCATTTCAACACTTTTGTCCTTTTCTAAAGAGAGGGATAGCGAATAAGAAAAGGATGTAGATTTAGACACTCCACTATTATGTTTGAATTCAATAGCCAGGTGCCTATATCTATTCATCTACTTCCTCCTAGTTCATCCCACTCCAGAGAAGATGAAGAGATGAGAACTCACCCAGCTTGACCTCAGCGTTGTCTGTGAGGAGAACATTCTGACCCTTGATGTCTCTGTGGATCACCCGGTTAGCATGCAAGTGGGCCAGGCCCTGCAAGATCAGTGCAGAAAAAAACAACTCTCAATGATAACATTAAGCTTAGTTTTCAATAAGTTCTGACAATTATGGTGATGATGATGATGACGATGATGTTAATGGAAGGCGAAGAGCATTAGAATGTATTATTTGTCCTGTACACTTTCAACTTTGATAGAAACAAACGTGATGGTCCAAACTATACTACTAGGTACATATTAATCATTTGTGAGGAAGGTTGCCATTACTTTCCTTGCCGCATTTTTTTTTTACCATGCCTTAGGAGCCTCAGCTACCCATTTCTTCATACTGTATTGACACAGGGGACCAGCAAAGATTTTTTGTCGAGGCTAGGGATCAAACCCAGCACCTTCATAGTTGTAGTTCACTGCACAAATAGCAAAGAGCATAAGACGGTATACAAAATTAAAAGTGTGAGTGATAAAACTCTAAAACCTTTAAAATAAACACACCCACTATGGTCAAAATTGATCCTGTAAAACTTAGTCTAAGAGTAGCACATACGAGATTCCCTTTTAAAATGTGATCTTTGGATGGAAAGAAAGCATGTGGATGAGGTATCTTCGTGGTAGATAGGGCAGCTGAGAACTCAGACGACTCGCTCTATATACATTCCCAAAAAGGGGTCACCTTGACCAATGATTGGCATAGTCTTTTCTAAAGCAGCACATTCCAACAAAAATTACCATACTTAAATCTTGGGACTTGACATTTAAAAGAAGAAGAAGAAAAAGAAGAAGAAGAAGAAGAAAAAGAAGAAGAAGAAGAAGAAGAAGAAGAACAAGAACAAGAACAA
>RQTK01000489.1:6486-32105 GCA_003991915.1 Elysia chlorotica
CNNNGTAGTAAGCTTAGTGTTGTAGAATAGTCCGAGGACAGTCGGACTAGACGTCCGCAAGGGAAAACTGGCTACATTTTCCCGGGAATATTGTTGCTTGAATATTACTTGGGCCTAAATATATCTAAGTATATGGTAATACGCAGGTAATTTAGCAATAAATTTGACATGAACCTTATAGCCTAGATAAGTAGATTATATCTAGATCTAGATCTATCTCTGAATGTTGTCCGAATTGAAAGCAATAATGTAGAACCTTTAGATTATAGATATAGAATCTAATCTAGAATATCTACTTCAACATTTATATAACCCTTCTCAAAATTACATTATATTCTCATGTGAATTTAGTGAACTAGATCTAGATCTAGATCTATCTACAGATTTTGATCTAGGATTTACAGCATGAAAAACGGCGGGATATGAATAGCGGGTAAAATTTAGCAGTGAATTGGACATCAACCTAGGCTATATATTAGATATAGAATCTAGGCCTATTTTTTGGATAATATCTAGATTTTAGATCTACCTATGAATTTCACCCAAGCTATAGATCTGGAGCAATAACTTAGATTATACATTTTTCTAGATTTACGTCTAGATCTAGAATATCTACTTCAAAATCTAAATTCTATCCAGATTTAGAACATCTAGGATTGACACTACAGCCCGACAAACGGCTGGATATGAATTGTAGATGTAAAATATATATAAATCTAGATCTAGATCTATATCTCCAGTGTAGAATAGATATAGATTCCAGATACAGATCTTAGATCTTTATACTATAAGCCTAGATTTTAGACCTTTGGGTCTAGATTCTATAGGCTACCTTTTTATCTAGAGAAATAAATATAAAAGCTTTTTCAAGACACCATTTGCAGTCAGTTTTGATTAAAGTTGATTCCAAATTTATGTTCATGTTCTTTTAATTTTGTCAAATCAATCGCATTGAAGGATTATTTTTATTTTATTTTTTTCAGTATGGCATTTAGAATCTATCTATAAATAAGACAAAATTTAATGTGCATTTATAATGTGTCTTGACTTATTGAAGTCAAAGTGTTGCAAAAATTCTGTTTTCCATTGCTAACCTCTTTTTTTTTTCTATTCATCAGCAATGGCAGATCGTCCTCCATTGTCTTCCCAGTCAGTTATAAATGGTGTCCATAGAAAGCCCGTAAAAAATGGACGTTTGAGGCGCTACTTTTCTGATAAGCTTGTTTATTTGGAAACTGACAAATCAAAACCTTTGACAGAGGTAAATGGTGGTTTCAATTTCCATTTGAAATTTCACCCCAAGGCGGGTAAAGAAAACCGAGCCATGGCTTCATCTGAGGCAGGGCGGTTGCAGCCTGTGACTAGAAAATCTTTGGCACCTGGAAAACCATTAGAACGTTTTGATACTGACGATTCCCAGTGGGATGGCAGCAGTGACGATGAAAGTTTGGACACCACTGAAGGTTATTTTCCCTTTGATTCCAACAACAACAAGGACAACCTTGTTCCCAAATCGTGTCCTGCTGGGAACATAAATAGTGAACCCAGGGCTGGCCATATCACGCCCCCTCTGAGTCCCAACTGGAATCTCAAGATGTTGTGCACAGCAGTCAGCCCTGAAATTCGGCGGATGCAACAAGAGCGGGAAAGTACCTCGGCTGAAGGCAGGTCATCAACAACTTCAGTGGTTTCGTCGTCGACCACAGCTACCACTGTGCATTTGGTCAGCCCTTCAGAGGACAACAGCCAGGATGGTGTGGACTTTGCTTCTTCTCAGGATAGCACGATAACACTAGAACTGGAAGTTATAACCTCCCGCAAAGACAAATCTTTGGGCAAGCTGTGTGATAAGTGAGTTGGTTTTTTTTTTTCTTTTTATACATAATAGCCTACAAAAATGCTTAAATTACATTAATTTTGAATAGCTGCTCTATTTTGTCTAGATAGGTATTCTAAACTTGTATGTATAACATTTTTTTTCCATTGTATGTTATAAGAGTAGGAATGATTCTCAGAAAGGATTTTAAATGTTCTTAATTTTAATTCCCATGTGTCAATTAAAAAAAAAAAAAACTTTCAATGAATCAAAAAAGTAACTGTAATGCAGATTTCTTAAAATACAAATATTCATTTTACATGACAACTTTTATTGTACATCTTGTAGTTGCTGTGAGTTTCCTTTGTTAAAATTGAAGTATGAAATTGTTGCTTTATAGCGTTAGCCTAAATGAAAAGGTTTGTCATGTTTTCCTTCTTGGATATTTTGAAATATCAATTTTGTGCGCTTATTTTCTTTTAAAGTTATGTAACCTTCTAAGTCTGGTTTCAATACAATTACAGTGCTGATCCAATTGGATTTGAAGCCAATGAAGGAATGCAAGACATCGTTCAAAAAGAATACTGAAATATGTGTGTTTCTTTCGTGTCATCAAATAAAGAATTATTTATAATTTTTTCAGATTCCTGAACCGATATCCTGAGCATCCGGGAGACCCTGGTATCGATATCTGTCTAGATGAGGTTGCCAAAGAATTAGGTGAGATTATCAGTGAAATCCATCGGTATCAGTTCTTAATGAAACAAAGAATAAAGGGAATCATTTTTTAGATACACTGTATAAAAGGAAAATAGAACAAATTTAGAAAATTTATATGGTATTTTCTGCACAGTAAAATGAGACGTCTATGTGTGTTTCAAAGCTGATTGCATGATAAAATAAAATGTCACAGCATCTTCTCAAGGATCGCCCTTGTTTATGGATGGAAAACAATTATTGTTAATATCAATTTTCTTTGTTTAAATTTTTTTTTTTTTGTGCTGAATTCGATTTTTTTTTCTCTCTTTCTTTTCTTCCACAATAGCTGTCGAGCGGAGGCGAATTTATGACATTGTGAATGTGCTAGAAAGTGTAGAAATTGTGAGCAGAGCTGCAAAGAACAAATACATGTGGCATGGCAAAACTAACTTACCTCACACCCTTGTAAAATTAAAAGTAAGCTTTGGTTTTTTTATCCTAACTTCAGATCTTGTTTTCATGATGTAATAATAACGCATAGCCAACATGGAAATACTATAAGTTACATTTTTCTTCTAAAATATTTTAAACCATCACATGATTTTGTGAGTTCCATTCTTCTTATAATCATTTTTGCCAACTTCTCAACATAATATGATGAGATCTCAGAGGGCACATTAGAAATTTGAGTCCACAACTTTGGCCAATGGTGAATTTACTCTGAATAATTGTGAGGAATTTTCAAATATATCATGTTAAGTACTTGTTTCATGGTAGTTTGTAAATATACATTAATTTAGTTTCGCCTTTTTTTTTTCATTGCGGCAAACAGATTTTGGCTGAGAAAGAAAAAATTGCGGAGGTGCTACAGAAATTGAAGGAGCAGGAGTGGGCCAAAGAACTAGATGACATCAAAATGAATTTGACATGTTCAAAGAAAACTGCAGAGATAACAATTGTCAGAAATAATAGTGAGGATATAGAAAAATTAGAAGGATCTACGCAGACTGGAAGTGGTAAGTAATTGAACTTTGTTATATTATAACTATATACATCTATTCATTGCTCGATTTGTAATGCAGGTGCTTATTTTCTTGTACTTTTGTTTAAAAATAAATTGGCTCTGATTTTTTTGGCGGATATTTTTCTTCAAATTTGTTTAAAAATTTGGCATGATCATTAATTTTACTAAGAGATGTAGTAAATTTAAGAACGATGAAGAATTAGCAGATCCTTTTTTTTTTCATTTTTTGAAAAAAGAGTACTGGTTTGAGAATTAGAGTATTGAAATTGCATTCATTATAATTGTGATAGAACTTAAGACAACAGATCAAGCTCTAAGTTTCATTGTATTTTATTTCCAGTACTACCCCGAAAGGACAAGTCATTAGGGATAATGAGTCAAAGATTTCTTATGTTGTTTCTTGTTTCAAAGGTAAGAATTACCTTCTTTAAAACCCATTATTTCATGAATATTTACCAATTTATAATAGAACAGCAATCTTGTAATGTATACTTAGAAGAAGAGTTTGGAAACACAATCAGTTTGGGTGGAAACATAAACTTTATGTACATCTTTATCTACGTGTACTTCTGTCAATATTTTTGTTGTTGTTGTTTTTTTTTTTAATCACACAGTCAATGCTTCTTTGTTTTGGTAAGATCATAATTATTTTACATTTGACCCTGCAACTTTCTGGACAAGCTTTTGGTTGTAGAAGAAAACTGAGTCAATACAATTTTGAGTCATCTACATGTAGTAAAATTTTTTCCCTAAAAATAATTGGTGTAAAAGATTTGTTTTATTGTCTTTGATAATTTTTTTTTCACTCGAAAAAAAGCATGCAACTTTACTTAAATTTAAACTGCTGTTTTTCTCTAACTAAATCATTTTAAGAGATTGCTTTTCATCATATTATTAATATTGTAATCCTCTATCTCCCAGCCAAAGACTGTGAATTTGGAACTGTCAGCAAGAATATTAATTGCAGATGGATCAATGGAAAACATTGAAGCTTCCAGATTCAAAAGTATGGGAAATTTCAACTTATCAAAATGATCTTATAAGTCTTATCTTTCTAGTTCTTTTCATGATTCATTATTATTTCTCCTTCATTTTTCCTCATGCAAATTTATTTTGTCTTGTTTTTATAAAACGAAAATCACACTTCACTCTCTGTTGCGAAAAAAAATATTGTTTGTTACATTTGCTTTATAGAGAGGGGACTCTCTCCCTCTCTCTAGGTTATAAGATCCCCTAGGTTCTCCTGAGTGATCCTATACGTCGATTTTTTTTCCTTTCAGTTTCTCCATATAAAATTGCAGATATTGAAAGCTTCAGTGTGGGGTGAAGTGTAGGCTCAAAATTTTGCACATCTGTCGCTCGTTGTAACTGTTGTAGGATTTTAAACATGACTTCTCAGAATTTGGAAACATTTTTTGTAAATGTTTTTTACTTATCTCAATTTTGAATAATGTATTCTAAGTCTTGAAATTATTTTTTTTTCATTTGATTTATCATGTTTTTCATCTGTTTTCTTGCAGCTAAAATACGACGTCTGTACGATATAGCCAACATTCTCACCAGTCTGGGATTAATCAAGAAGATTCAAGTGACAGACATTCGCGGCAGGAAATCAGCTTATGAATATATTGGGCCGGATGTTGATCAGTTTCAAGTAGTAGACCGTGAGTAAAAGTTGCAGTTGTAACATCTATTGGATGTTTAGTTAGTAAAAATAATGGTTGTAGTTGTGCTCATTTTTGTATTTCAGATTGCTGTTAATGAACTGTTATTTGTAAATAATAACAAAAGCAGTGGTGCTGAAAGTTTCAATGGCTGTTGTATAAGTGAATTTGAGCTTTAATTTCTAAAAATTGAGCAAATGATTTCATAGCTGCCAACCAGTACGTATAATACGTACTTCGTACGTATTTGACCCCCCGAGTACGGGCGTCCGTATATGGTTGAAAAAATACGTATTTGACGGTATTCATCTAAAATTCGGGTGCCCCGTCCATCGCTCAGTACTACTACTTGCTGCCATTTTTGGCAATAACGCCCGGTTAGCCCAGCCGTTAACAGGACCCATTCACTTTTTTAACGTCTCATAAGTACACCTTACGCTTCGTGGCACTGGGATCGGCGTGGTCTCTAATCAATTATTTTGTAGATTTATCTTTCACTCGCGGCTCTTTTCGGTAAAAATATGCGGTAAATAGTGTACCACTATATCGGCAATTATGCTTCCGCCGCCGGCGATCTGTCCATCCGGGAATCCCACAGTTTTACTGACTGCTGCTGGCGGAGAGTTTGTTTCCAAGAATTCACCTTTGCGGCTACCGGTTAAACTAATTTATACTTTAAACCATCTTCACAGACTGATTTAGACTTAAAACCATCTTCGCTGTCAAGCGCCTATCGCCTCACAGTTCTTACTCTCGCACGATCAGACAATTTCATATTTTGTAGTGCAAGGCGCAAACTGCTACTCTTTCACACACACAGACATGCACACACACACACATCCCAGTTGGGCGGCGCATTATTGCATTTACTCAAAGATGTTACATACTGTGTAACATATTGTGCCCACTCTTTTATTCTTGGGCTAAATTATTCAAATTATCTTCACAGCTTTCACTTATCAATATAAATCTCGCTTATATATATATATATTCGTTATCGTCATCGGGATTTGGATCTGATATTACAAACGGATTATTGATGTTGCCTGGCGCTACAGTGTTGCAACTCAAGTCATACCGATGTCACCTTTTGTGTCCCATATGGACATCTAGATTTTCGATCATTTTCGTACATTTACGATCTTTTCGGTGACACCCGATTTGTTGCATTCCCCGCTAAATAGCCGATGGAAGACATGCCTCTAAACAAACCTATCTGTCGTTCCGAAGTGACACTACATCTCGTGAAGGTGAATCTAGATCTAGATCTAGACTGTAGCTTCATATTCTAAATCTAGTTGATGTCCGGTGGTATAGATTTAGACCTAATTCTGTAATATAATAATTATAGGAACGAACTGGCTCTAGTGGCAGAGCGTCTGGTTATCAGTAGGTGCCTAATTTGAGGCCACCGACTGGGCAAATTAAAAGTTGGATTTGTCCCCTAGTGGTTGTTCAGTCAATGAGAATCGTTAAGAAATGAAATTCATAAAACACGCTAAAATTAAATACTTAATGGGCTCTTACAGTAAGTTGTCTGATATAATTTTGGTTGAAACCTATATACTTTAAGCCAACAAAAACTTATAAATCAAATCATTTGCTCAATATTTAGAAATTAAAGCTCAAATTCACTTATACAACAGCCATTGAAACTTTCAGGTGCACTGCTTTTGTTATCATTTACAAATAACAGTTCATTAACAGCAATCTGAAATACAAAAATGAGCACAACTACAACCATTATTTTTACTAACTAAACATCCCATAGATGTTACAACTGCAACCTTTACTCACGGTCTACTACTTGAAACTGATCGACATCCGGGCCAATATATTCATAAGCTGATTTCCTGCCGCGAATGTCTGTCACTTGAATCTTCTTGATTAACAGACAACTTACTGTAAGAGCCCATTAAGTATTTAATTTTAGCGTGTTTTATGAATTTCATTTCTTAACGTCCTTTAATTAGATATGTTATATAACAGGGATCATTTATTTTAGAAGACAAAAATGAAACAAAATGTAAATATTTAGAAAAGTAATATTAAATTTTAAGCTTCAACATGAATGTACATATCCTGACAATTTTATTTTCTGGTTTTGTTTTTTTATCAGAATGTTACTACGATGGTTGTCATCGTCCAAGTTCACGGCATTCGTTGTTGGATTGCATTAGGAATGAAAATGGTAAGACAAGTGTGTACAACTTAAAAAGAAAATTGTCTTTTAACTTGTCATTTACCCAAGCGCTGTATTTTGGAATGTGATACTTTTTTATCATTGTCAAGAACACATTTTTCATTATTTTACTTACTGTATATTACTTGCATTTTTATGCCTTCATGTTGGGCAATGCTGTATTTTTAGTTGTGTGTAATAGATTCATCTTTATCAACAGAATTTGATAGATATGTTTCTAAATTCTATGCAATACCTTTCCATTTTTCAGTTCAAAGTATTATGCATGGATTTAGACCCATACGCCCAGCTGGCTCCGTAGTCCCAAGTGGTCATCAAGTAAAAAATGGTAATTGATCATTTTTCACATTCTGTTTGTTTTTCTTCTCTTGGTTTAAGGCCCACCTCCAAAGTGGTCTAGTGCTATGTCTTTATTAGAAATTCCATTGAAATATAGCCTGCATAAAACTCTTCTGAGAGAAATTAGAGGCATCGCGGTTGTTTTGTGTCTTTCAAATCAAATTATACTGTACATGTATGTATATCCTGATAAATAAATTTATTTTTTGTTTTATTCAAGTACATAATTTTTCATGAAGTGAACACAGTTAATAGTTAAGAAGATTGCAAATAAAGTAGACTGATGTGTATTCTCTGTGGAATGCTGATAATCATATGCCACTTTCATGATGCCTAGCAACCGCTTACAAATGCCTAGGTGTATGTATGAATCATCTATCTATGATTGCCTTCATTAGATTTACGGTTGAAACTGGAGCAGCACCAGCGGACATGTCTACCAAGACATTCTTCTTTTGACGAAATATGTCGGGTAGCAGCGCATGAGCGAGAACTGCTACAGAAGACAACCTCACAACCTACCAGTCCAATTAAGAAGCTAGACTTTGACAGTAAGAGATTTTGTTGTCAACGCTTTCTTCCACCACCACCACCACCACACACACACACACACTCACACATTTTATTTTTTTATTTTTGTTGCTATCCTTTCAAAGTTTACATGATGGCCAAATGTCTGGAAAGATATTCTCACATACTATTCAGCTTTAAATCTAAATAGAGAGAGAGAGAGAAAGTATGTTCATTATTGTTTTCATTGATCGTGTAAAACAAATTACTGTCCGGATAGCTTCAGTTTCAAATCACAATGCACAATATATATTTTTATATTTCAATATCAATGTTTGGTTAATGTTTTTTGTTTTTTTGTTTATTTTTTTTTTTTACAGGTGAGCCCCAGTCTAAGCCTCACAAGTTTGCCATGCCAGCAACTATCTCAAAGCACTTGAGTTTTGATGACCGTCTCAGTCATTCATCAGCGTCATTGAAGCAACGTCAGACGTCAGGACAAGAATGTGTGAAAATAATTCACATTCCTCGCCCAGTGCCTGTAGGCTCAAGTTTTCAACTCACAAAAATGTCAAGTGCGGAAAGTCAGCAAGAAGATTCCTTGCCGTCGACCCCAAAACCGGGGACTGCCAGGCCTTGTGAGACCATCATTTTGTCCAAGAACAGTGGTGAGGTCAAGACCATTACAGGCGGGAGTGTAACCAAAGTGTCCAACGTTGGTACACCTGCTGGTCCACCTCAACATATCTCTTTGTCAAGCTCAGAGTTCGAGCAAGTGCTTCAGTCCCTGCAGGCTGCAAAATCCAGTGCTCAGCGCCAAATACGCTTTAACAAAAACTCTGAGGAGGAGACTGCCTCATCACCCGTCATTGGTCAAGCTATCAATCTGCTGGGGAGAACCCTTCTCCAGTCACCAGAATATGACATGGCGAGGCTCAACGAAACTAGCCCCATGCCAGGCACTACTTTCCTTCACCGCACTTTGAAGCGCAATATGGTTGAGATTCAAGGCCCTGATGAAAAGAGAGTCCGCCTTGAGCTGCCCACTCCACCGCTAGGTTCAACTCTATCCAGTGATGCTTGTGAGGCAACGTTCACCTCTCCGTCAGGACCCGACTTCAAAATTGGTTTGAGGAGATTGAAAAGTCTACCCACTCAGCCCTCAAGGGTGTCCTCGGAAAAACCTCAAACAAACTGCTATATCCCCAAAATTGTAGTGCACAGTATTTCACCAAGTGTTGGACCTACAACTACCTCAGCAACAGTGATTGCCACTCCACCTCCCTCTGGAATCGCAGCTCCCCTAGGAAGCAACAGCAATACTCGTTCACTGCAGCAAACTTCATCCCCTGCTACTCCACTGGTGCAATTCAGAACTCCCAGCAGAATAGTACTCACACCAAGTTCATCCTCTGAAAACAGGTCCCTGGGCTCCAAAGGTAATGTTCGCCCCATCAGAATCATACAGATGACGTCACCCAACTGCTCTAAAGCCATCAAGTCCTCTTCCTTACTGACCCCAACAGATGAAGCTACATCATCAGGGCAAGCTGTGTTCACCATGTCCCTCCCAGCTCCATCACCAAGTCACCTGAAGCAGGGGGTGGATTCTAAAGATTTGGCTGTCAGCATTAACAGCTCCATGCCACCATCACACCATAGCGCTTCCTCCCCATTCAAGGTTGTTATACCATCTTCCTCCTTGAAGCATACTAAAACTTTCCATGTGAAAATTCCCTCCAACAAGTTTAGTAAAACTGCCAGTATGTAATTTGAAAATATTCAATGTAGGTATGTACCAAGATAGTATGGTATTGAAAAAAATACCAAAGGTTACATTTCTTTTTAATTTCTATCTTTTATCATACTATGGCATAAATTGAACGTTGAATTTGTCATTTCTCATTCAAATTTAAAAGTTGAGGAAATTATCTTATTTCACCAATTGTAGTTTAAGATATTGGGCTTAGATTTATGTCAGCGTTGCATTTTAAGTAAGATATTTAACGATCTCATACTACAGTATAAGCGTTGCCTACTATTCAAATTTAGAGTTGTTTAGGACACACAGTGAAAGTACACTTGGTTAGTTTTATTTTCATTCATCATTTTGCAATAGGTGTTAACATTATTTGCAATCCTTTATGGCTGAATTGTTGTCAAATTCAATTTTATCTCACATCTTGCTTGCAGATACAGACCTGCCGAAAGTACGGTTTCGCCGTACAAAAGTACGGCGAGGCGCCGAAAAATACGGTGTACGGCGAGCCCTCGAAAAAGTACGGCGAGCGATCAAATTACCTTATTTTTTGTTACTATATTTTACTACTATTTATCATATCGCCTACATTTTAAATCTTTGTTTCGTTTTGCCTAGACTACCGGTAGAAGTTTTTAATTGTTCTATTACGATTAGTAGGTGTGTTTCCGCTTTATGTGATTCACTTTCCTTTTCTCAAACGAAATTGAGTCAAATCGACGTTTAAAAAAAAAGATTTCAAAATCCAACTTCATCAACTTAATTTTTAAGAACAACGAGAAAACCACAGCTGGTCTAAATCTAGTCCTGTTAATTTAGGCCGAGTCAAAATGATGAAGGCCTATCCATTCTTATGTCGCGTTATTCCCGATGTGTAGCGACTGTTCATCCTCTTTGTCGGAACTAGATCTTGGCTTTGTCTTACAGTATCGCCTACGACGTCTTTTATTTTTTTATTTATATTATACTGAATCTCTTATTGAATACAGTAAATGGACACAATGTGTTTGTTTTCCAAGAAAGAGAGATTTACGGTACATTTTCAATGAAACATAACTAAAGCCCCAATTTCTTCCATTGTCTTTAAGAAGACATACTGAAACAGATCTTTGTGATTGGCGTAAATGTTCATATACGTATAATATATTGGAAAGTGTTCTAATGTATGGAACATTTTCGATTTCCTTCAACCAAAATCGGATCTGATCTAGAAGTAACACGACGTTGAGAATGAAGAGTTGAGAGCATAGGCCTAGGCCCGACTAAAGCTCTTCCTCTGTTCCTCGTTCGTTTTCGTCCATTGCCATTTTCTTTCTCTCTCTCTCTCTCTCTCTCTCTCTCTCTCTCTCTCTCTCTCTCTCTCTCTCTCTCTCTCTCACGTCGGCATACTTAAATACCAATACCATTCCAGATTTAGATTTGTGAACATTTGAAAACATAGGCCTACTCTAGCTGTTCCTGTCCCTCGTCCATTTTCGTCAATTGCTATTGCTCACTCTTCTTCTTCTTCTTCTTCTTCTTTTTCTTCTTTGTTTTCTCTCTTCTATCTGTCTCCGTCTCTTCTTCTTCTTCTTCTTCTTCTTCTTCTTCTTCTTCTTCTTCTTCTTCTTCTTCTTCTTCTTCTTCTTCTTCTTCTTCTTCTTCTTTAGGTGTTAACATTATTTGCAATCCTTTATGGTTGGAAAAAGTTTTAATATGAATAGTTGTTTTAACTTAATTGTGTTGCTTCCATAGGTTTGTAGAATTTCCATTTTGGTGTCGCAGGACTCTGTATTATCATTCAGGCCAGATTGATATTCAAGTATTTTTAATATAATAGAGTGATAAGCATTTTTATTTACGGCAAGACTGTAGGAATGTGTATTTTGCATTTACATGTATTAGTAATTAGTATATAGTAGCATGCAAAACTAGCTTTGATTGGTTTTATGTTAATTCCGTTTCTCAAAGAATATTTTTCTTTTCTTTTTAATGCTGCAGTTATTTTAAATTCATAACATTTAACCATAATAATACAACATATCCCATCTAGTGCAGCTTTTTAAAAAGAAGATGGCACCAGCTGTCTAGTTGGTTAAAGTTCAATAACCAGTATTATTTTATCTGACTTTTTGTTTTCATAGATTCATTTTTGTCAAGTGGAGCTTTGCAGTTCCAGTAACATACTATTGATGAAAGAAAATATATTTTAATGTAGTTTTGCTCTAAGATACCCATAAAACTTTCACTTAACTATTGAGATTTTTATTTATGAATAAGTAAATATATTTTTACTTCTAGTGTTAGCTGTTAGCTTATTAGGTAAAATAAAATGTAATTCTTTGTGAATTTGCATTAATTTACCAGACATTTTTTAGACATGCCAATTTATCAACAAGACTATTAAAAAATATTGTATTTCACTAGTTTTTAATAGTTGAGGCAGATTTGGAACACTTTCGCTTTTACCTTCTGTAAACAAATAGCTGTCTTTTTACTAAATGTAGTGATTTTTTAATGTGTCTAACAAATCTCATAGATATTAAGTTCAGGGCTTGCATTTTACATGCAATTTTCAGAGACTGTTTCAATGCACATTTCATGTTTAAATCGAGGAAAGATTTTCCCCAATATGACCTGTCTGCACATTGTGTTATATTTTGTATTCTTTTTTCTTTCCTTTTAGCACTCTATGAACTTTAATATCTAACACATGACAATAATTTAATCTTCTTTGAAATATGAGTGTTTGTTCTCTGGAATTAAATTAGCCCGTGAAGATTTTTTTTTTTATCTCACTGGAGGGATAACTTGCTCAAATTGTAGAGCGTTGGTCTCCCAATTGAGAGGTCCGCAGTTCATAATCCATGGTCAGTCAAAAGTCTATTTGTCCGCTTTTTTCGCCTACTGGTTGGGTCGGTGTCAGTATAATGTGACTGGCTGAGACAGATGTTAAGGTCTCCCCATTCTGTCTCTGTGTGGCAGCACATAAAATTGTCAGACGTTAGTTTTGGAGCTTGTCCGCAGTATAGCCTGTGTAGTATTGAGAGTGCTTGTTAAGCAACTATCCGTGGAACCCTGCCTTAAGTGGTACAGCATTGGAAGTCTGTGGTACAATCCTACAGCCAGGCAGTTTTATTTGTTGGATTTAGTTCCCTACTGATATGTTATGTATTAGTATTACATGGCCAGCTGAGAGAAGTCCTGGTGTCCCTGCTCTGTGACTATCTCTGTGTGGCAGCATATATAATTGTCTTGGGGCCTGTCGTCATATAGGACCCTTCCTGGTGAACTATAAGAATGTTATAACTAGAAGAGCTTCTGCAGAGTAATATTTTGGCTTAGTGGTTCAACAAACCTTTGTATGCGCTGAATGAGTAATTTATTTGTGTAAAAGATTGTGACTTCATTTGCCCCAGAAAATAATTTACTTATAGAAGCTTTTATATCATGTCTTGTAGTTGTATGATTTAAATTCATGTACAGTATATTTATTTCTTGTTATATTTGTGTGTGTGTGTGTGCCTGATCATTATTTTATTCAGTTTTCTATTATTCATTTGGGATGACTCCTTTTTTCCGCATTTTTAAAAATGAAATTTGCAATCTGTAATATCCCAGATGAGGATTCAGATTATGTTTCTATTATTTTAAACTTAAACATTTTTAGTACATTTAAGACAAAATTTGTCCACCCAAGGTTCTTTTCTTATCATTATTATGATTCTATTTTTTTAATCCACTAGTTGTTGATGAGTGGCTGAAAGAATATTAAGAAAATATTAAAAGGATGTACAGTGTATTGGACTGTCAATCACAATTAACTTAATAGTGTAACCTGAAAGAATTTTAGGTTTACTCATAGAATGATTTCATTAAGTTAATGAAACCTCTAAATGGGTGAGATACTGCTTACGTGTGTGGTTTAATTTATGTAACGCTCGTTAAAACCTCTCAACCTTGGATGAGAGTGGAATTTTTTTGTCTTTAAACCTTAGTTTTCCTCTTGCTGGGTGTTGTTTTTAATTCAATTTGTTTTTGTATGATCCGTTTGAGAAATGATTTTAAGCATGATTGCGTGGGACAACTTGCTTGTAAAGGTGTTTTTTTTTTTTTTTCTGTTTTATTTTAATCATTTGCTGTATTTATTTAGTCCATTTCAACATTTTAATGTTTTTTTTCTTTGTGAGGTGTGAAGTATTTTTTCTTTCATTGTTGAATCTTACCCTTTTTTTGTTTGTTTTGTTTAATATACCCAATAGATCTTTCTACATTTTTTTTTATTCATTGATTTGAAGATTTTGAATCTTCTGATTCTAAACTATTGTGATCAAGAGAGATGGAAAGAGGTGATCAAAAGACCAGTAGACACTAGGGGAGAGCTTTGCTTTCTCAGATCAAAGATTATAGATTTCTTAGTCTAGAAATTTTACTAAATCTATTATATGAAGTATTGAATCAAAAGAGAATGCACTGGCTTAAGTGGTGGAAAATCAGGTTTTTCTTCAGGGGAGACCTGGTGAATCCCATGATCAGACAAATTTATTTGTCAGATTACATCCGTAACTGGCTGGGTCAGTGTCAGTATAATTTGACTGGCTGAGATAGAAGTACTGGTACCCTTGCTCTTTCTCTGTGTGGCAGCACGTAAAATTGTCCTGGGGACCCGTCCATGGTTACAGCCTAGCGGCTAACATTGGACACTAAGAAACCAACCTCTAGGCACTTTTCTGAATCTGAATGTGTGTGGGGTTTCTTAAATCATGGATGCTTTAAGTCTTACTTAGCCCTCATTTCACTTCTTCTTGTTAAAAGAAGAGAGAGAAAAAAAGGTTCTTGTTCACCTTCATCAATAGTTATAGTCTAGTGTCACCTGCTCGTCTATGTCAAACGATTATGGAGTGCAGAATGCAGATAATTTGAAACATAAGCATAGTTTGTTAATGCGTTGATGTTCTGAATTTGCTTTTGCCATTCCTTGTTTTCATAGTTATATATTTGATGTTGATTGACTCCAAAGTTGTCTATTCAGTACATACATGTACCTGCTTATTGTATGTATAATGCTTGCTTGCATAAGTAAGAAATGTAAAAAAAAAACATTCAAATTGTTTTATCCAAACCTTTAATCTGGGTGTTGTTTTTAATTCAATTTGTTTTTGTATGATCCGTTTGAGAAATGATTTTAAGCATGATTGCGTGGGACAACTTGCTTGTAAAGGTTTTTTTTTTTTTTTTTTTCTGTTTTATTTTAATCATTTGCTGTATTTATTTAGTCCAATTCAACATTTTAATGTTTTTTTTCTTTGTGAGGTGTGAAGTATTTTTTCTTTCATTGTTGAATCTTACCCTTTTTTGTTTGTTTTGTTTAATATACCCAATAGATCTTTCTACATTTTTTTTATTCATTGATTTGAAGATTTTGAATCTTCTGATTCTAAACTATTGTGATCAAGAGAGATAGAAAGAGGTGATCAAATGATGGTTTATATAATGTCATTTTATATGCCTATAGATTTCTAACATGAGGAGCTGAGTAGCGCTGGAATTGGAGCACCGGCCCTCTGTTGCAGGAAGTACGTGTCCGTGTCATATTGAGGCGGCTACGTTTGTTCCTGTTGGTTTTCTCAGCATCAGTACATGCATAATGTAACCAACCAAGACATGAGTATCTGGCTTTGGGGGTCTCATTGCTGTACTTATTTTCTTAAGACCAGTAGACACTAGGGGAGAGCTTTGCTTTCTCAGATCAAAGATTATAGATTTCTTCTTAGTCGAGAAATTTTACTAAATCTATTATATGAAGTATTGAATCAAAAGAGGATGCACTGGCTTAAGTGGTGGAAAATCATGTTTTTCTTTAAGGGGAGACCTGGTGAATCCTATGATCAGACAAATTTATTTGTCAAATTACATCCGTAGCTGGCTGGGTCAGTGTCAGTATAATGTGACTGGCTGAGATAGAAGTACTGGTACCCCTGCTCTTTCTCTGTGTGGCAGCACGTAAAATTGTCCTGGGGACCCGTCCATGGTTACAGCCTGGCGGCTAACATTGGACACTAAGAAACCAACCTCTAGGTACTTTTCTGAATCTGAATGTGTGTGGGGTTTCTTAAATCATGGATGCTTTAAGTCTTACCTAGCCCTCATTTCGCTTCTTCTTGTTAAAAGAAGAGAGAGAAAAAAAAAGGTTCTTGTTCACCTTCATCAATAGTTATAGCCTAGTGTCACCTGCTCATCTATGTCAAACGATTGTGGAGTGCAGAATGCAGATAATTTGAAACATAAGCATAGTTTGTTACATAATGCGTTGATGTTCTGAATTTGCTTTTGCCATTCCTTGTTTTCATAGTTATATATTTGATGTTGATTGATTCCAATGTTGTCTATTCAGTAAATACATGTACCTGCTTATTGTATGTATAATGCTTGCTTGCATAAGTAAGAAATGTAAAAAAAAAACATTCAAATTGTTTTATCCAAACCTTTAATTTATCTGCATTTTAGAATGAATGTTGACCTTTGTTATCTAAAAAAAGGGTGTGGGGTGTTATAGTTTTCCTACTATATGAGCCATAACATAAAACGTTGAGTATGTGCATGATGTTTTTGAAAAGTGTTTTTCGGTGAAAATATATGTGGAGCCATTGTAAAAAGCTCAGTTACTCCTGTCCTTGCATGATGAGTGTGCTTAGCTAGAATTATGAATAGATGTGAGATCACATTGAACTTGAGTTGAAATGGGCGTTTCTAGGCATAATTAATACATGTATCTCAATCTAGAATGATATTCTCAATTATACAAGCCGGGACATGCCAATCATAATCCAGGTGAAAAATATAATTTTACATTGTAGTGCACATGTATTTTAACATGTTGCCAACGTAAGCATCTTTTTAAGTTTTGCAAGTTGCTTACCAAATAGTCTTGTTTTGCTCACATAGAATCATGGACTGATATAATTTGTACCGTAGTCTTTCTGACAATGACAGCTTGAGTGGTACTTCAAATGATGAAAGTACATGTATTACTACATAGTGTTAAGAATTCAGTCTCTCGGAGATCTGCATAATAGGGCATTTTATCCATTTAGTATTACAATAGGTTTTTTGTTTATTTTCTACAAATGATTTTAAGATCTGGTGAATGTGATGCAACATAAAATGATTATGGTTCTGCTAATAATTGAACATTATTGTTATAAGGGTCTAAGGCAACGCTATCATCTTTCAGTTTTAACCTTTTAATTTTACTTTTATTGCAGCACTGGTACAATTATGATAATGATAATAACAGGTGATCCAAGCGTTAACAGCTTCCTACAGTTCAGAATTTAGTACTGCTCAATTTGTAGTAATGCTGGAGAGCTCAAAAATACATTGAATGCCATTTTGAAAACTTCTAACGAGTTAATTAATTTCAGGTAATTTCTTTGCCCCCTTGAGTCTACAGATTTAAAAAGAAGAAGATTTTTTTTAGCTTTTATATTGTGCCCACATGTCTTGAATGTTGAATTAAGAAACTATAGAGTAAAGTAAAATTAAAATCAATCAATTTTGTAGTGTAGCATTGGTAATCAAAAATTCTGCAAACATGTTCAGTCCATTAACGCATCAAGGGCTCAAGCCCTCGTACATTAGTTTTGACTTTTTAAATCTGAAACTGGGATAGGGTTGTTTTTTTTTAAATAAAATTTTTACACGCCATGTCTGTTTAGCAACTAATTTCATTTTTAATTTTACTGCCACAAGTAAACAGGTATTATTGTATTTTAGTTAATTGTATTTTTTCACCATTTATTCCTTTACTTGTGCTGTAGAATATCTATTTGTACTACTAGTCCACAATTATTTAATTTGAAATCCGAATGGCTTCAGGAATTACATGTATTAATATATTTTGTCCCCCAACTGGTTGGGTCAGTACGGTGTATCGGTATTATGTGACTGGCTGAGACAGAAGTCTTGGTATCAGCACATATAATGAGCAAGTCATCACAAACAAAATAATTTAAAATGCTTTACGTAATTTTGTAGGAAACATTAAGCTTCATACAACTTTCAAGCAGAACATGCTCACCATCAAATACACAGTTACATGTATCAAACAAACAAACAAACAAAAAATGTTCAAAGGAGTTTTAGTTTCATATCTTTTTTTCTTGTTTGTGTGAATTATTGTCTCTACATAATGAGTTATGTACAAAATAAAACATTTTCCAGCATTTGCACTTTAAAAGGAAAAAAAAATCGAAATAATTCAAAAAATAAATAGATAATGAATAAATAATTAAATGAATGAATAATAAATTTATCTTTACTTTTATGGCAGCATTTGATTTGACCAACATATAAAATCCCTTTGGTATTATTTTAGACTATAGATACAATACATACATGTGTACAATGTATTTTTTATTTTAGTTTTCTTCAAGTTGGCTGGCATGCATCTGCATCCAAAACCGGTTTATAATTGTCTTGACAAGCTGATTCTTTACATGTATACTCTTTCTGCCTTTTAGGTTGCCCAAGGAGAATCTTATACAGCAACGGGTCCCAGGACTAACGCCTGAAAATTATATGTGCTGATACCAAGACTTCTGTCTCAGCCAGTCACATAATCAGCTTGTCAAGACAATTATAAACCGGTTTTGGATGCAGATGCATGCCAGCCAACTTGAAGAAAACTAAAATAAAAAATACATTGTACACATGTATGTATTGTATCTATAGTTTAAAATAATACCAAAGGGATTTTATATGTTGGTCAAATCAAATGCTGCCATAAAAGTAAAGATAAATTTATTATTCATTCATTTAATTATTTATTCATTATCTATTTATTTTTTGAATTAATTTGTGTTTTTTGTGCTTTTAAAGTGCAAATGCTGGAAAATGTTTTATTTTGTACATAACTCATTATGTAGAGACAATAATTCACACAAACAAGAAAAAAAGATATGAAACTAAAACTCCTTTGAACATTTTTTTGTTTGTTTGTTTGATACATGTAACTGTGTATTTGATGGTGAGCATGTTCTGCTTGAAAGTTGTATGAAGCTTAATGTTTCCTACAAAATTACGTAAAGCATTTTAAATTATTTTGTTTGTGATGACTTGCTCTTGTTATAATTATTTTCATTATACTTTGAGTGTCGCTGGGTAAAAAGACTGGTTCTTAAAAGGAATTTAAAAAAAAAGAGAGAATAAAGAAATTAAAATATAAAATAATGTATCTTGTTGATTTTATGAGTGAATTGGTTATAACTGTTTTTGGTTTATTGATCTATATGGTTCTCATTGGAGAATAGGATGGTTGTTTCAGTTTTCTACAATACTGAGCTTATTGAATGACAGTTAAAAAAGTGAAACAAATTAGTTTAATAGATTAAAAAATATAGTGCATAGAAAACCATTTTTATTATCATTTCAATTATATGTACAACTATTACAAGGCGTCTTATACAAAACTTTTGAATGGAGTGCATTAATAATAAATTACTATAAAGCCAATGGGCATGGAGTTAAGAAGTTCTTAAAGTCTTAACAGTATGTATTTTAATATGTACATCTTCTAGACTAGCAGATTGACACTCATACATCACAAAACATGGTTAAACCTAAATTTATTACAAAACCTAAAATTATTGTAAGATTGTCATTTCAAAATAAGCGATATTAATGCATAGATATGTATACGTATCAAATTAACACACACACACAACCATCCATCGATGCAAATTTGTACTTTGCTCCATCTTAATAATAATTTTATCTTAGTCAAGGAAACCAAAGCTGAATTTAACACAAAATGTGTGGTTACCTGTTCCAAACTTGACTCTCCTTTGTCCAATGCAAAACCACTGAAGTGTAAAATCTCGAAGTCAAAACGCCTCAAGCGCCACATAAGCTGGTGAAAAGGCACTACACTGTACGTTACTCAGTCTTTTCAGTCACTCCCACTGCCCCCTACTTACAGATCGCCATGGATTGCAATTGACTGTTCAGACCAGTCAGGTGTAGCCAGAGACGGTATCAAGCGAACTCTAACTCCATTATCACTGCATTAGTCTTTTTAGTGCATTATACCAATTCTAGCCTTTCCAAAGAGAGCAGAACTCTATTTATCCTCTCTCTCTCTCTCTCTCTCTCTCTCTCTCTCTCTCTCTCTCTCTCTCTCTCTCTCTCTCTCTCTCTCTCTCTCTCTCTCTCTCTCTCTCTCCTTCTCTATCTCTACCTCTCTCTCTCTCTCTCTATCCCTCCTTCCCCCCTCCCCCTGATACCTCTCTGTGCAACGTCTCCCTTGCTCCCTTGAGGGACCCTGTATGGCGACAGTCCCAAAGAGAGTTTGTGAAAATAATTATATTGCTTCAAAGGGTGAAAGAAGATAGAGGGACAGATTCGTTCCGACATAGAACATGCACACTGTAGTGCCAATCAATACTATCAGTGTCATGTATAAAGGCCCTCTCTCCATCATACATGTACTGCATCCTGTTCTCCAAGTTTTAATGGAATGGTCGACCGTGGGTAAATAAATTAAAGAGTTATTCACGAAAGAGCCAAATTTATTAATAGAAAGTGGGCTTCAAAAACGAGGTAGCTTTAGCATAAGATTCAGAAAAAGTTATGTTAAGTGTACATGTATAAAAATAAAAATAACACCAAAACAACTCAGCTCATTTACAGGGTCTCTGATAATTATGTACTTGGCCAAATACGTGGTTCATCAACTTGAAAAAAGGTTGTTCTGCATAGGCCTTATACTACAGCATGTGCAGTCACTATTTTATGTTGGTGATGTTTGAGGAAATGTCTCAACACATTTTCTTGTGTTGGAAAATAATAACGACTTTCGGGTAGATTTGGAGTGTGCTTGGGCTAGATAAACATTTCAATGACATATATATGCGCTGTCAATGTGTGGCATCAGATAAACTCGTCAGACGTTAGCTTTGGGACATGTCCACAAATTTAGCCTAAATAGTGCTTATGTTGGACACTAAACAACAAACAATTCCATAAGTATATGCATACGGTATTCCATAAGACAGTCTTTGGTTGGGTTCATGTTTTATTAAGTGACCTTTTCTTGGCAAAAAGCATTGAGAAGAAAAGAAAAAATGAATTAAACCAATGTCTCCATGACTCTGTGGAGCACAGCATATCCTGACCATGGCTAACCGATTTCGCGCCAAATCAGTTAGGGCTTGTCGACCACCAGCTGAGCGCAGACGTCGGTTCATCGTTTGGCGGCGCGCGCACTGGATTATCAGCACACTGCGCACCGCGGGGCGTTATCGCTACACTGTATCAGCTGATGGCCAATGGGCGAGGTCGATCATTGCGCTAGCCGCTAGGGTTTGTGGAGGTTGGGGGGAGGGGAGGTTATAGTGTTCAGGGATTGAGATTACAGGTACAACTGTATTTAGCTGGGAATAAGGGAATTGGGGGTCTATGCTAGAGTTTGGGGAGAGGAGGGAGGTGTAGTGCTTAGGGATTAGTTTACAGAACTGATGGGCGGAGATCTGAAGGCGGCGAAGTCAAGCAACCTGGGTGTTCACTGATATAAATCCCTTCATCTCCCCGCATCTCGGCTTCCTACCCCCACACCCTCCCTTTCCCCATTTCTAATTGTACCCTGCCCATGCATAAGAGGATCCAAAACAAAGGTACACGTTACATAGAAGTTGGGGTAGCGTGGTAGCGCTGGGATTGGATCTTTGCTTTCCAATGCAGGAGGTCCGGGTTCAAGCCTCGCTCTCGGGGTTGCATTTTCCCCCCGGGATGGGTCGGAATATGTATAATGTGAACGACCAAGTCCCAGGTCTCTGTCGCCGTATAGGACCCCCCAGGGGAACCTAGGAGACGTTAAACCCGGAGAGAATTCTCTCCCTCCCTCTATAGAGGACAAGTCCCAGGTCTCCCGCTCTGGGGAACGTCGCCGTATAGGAACTTCTCCTAGACCTAGGAGAGAAAACTTAGCTTTCTCTAATCAAACATCAAATTGTACGTACATGTACTGCAATGGGTGGAGGGTGAGCTGGCTGAGGCGGTATTGGTAGAGCGTACAGTTTCAAATCATATTTCCATAACTTTCCTTTCATAAAACAAAAGAGGAAAAACAAAATTAGTATGTATAATAATTTGCCAAAATGCTTGCACATTTCTATCGACACCGTACTTTCTCGTTTTTCTTTTTCATTTTCTTATGATTTTGCACGTTATTTCAACACAAAACACCAAAATAGACCACGGTGATTGTCTTCTTGGATTAAAAAAAAAATGAGTGTTTCTCGTACATCATGATCATGGAGTTTCGTGCCCGTTGGGGGTTAGTGATCACGTCTCTCCCTCCAGAATTAATTCCATTATTGAGTAGGCTACCCGGAGTCTTCATCTTCTGACTTTATTACCGATCCGTTGTCATCTGCAGAACAGACTGGTCTAATTCGTCCCTATGTCTCTTCTTTTGTGCAGAGTCCTATTAGTGTTCAAACAGTGTCAGATTTGAGACCCTTACAAAAGCCCCACCCACCCACCAAAAAAAACAACAACAAACAAATAAACAACCAAAAGCGATACTTCCTCAAAATACGCTTTGTAAAATTATGCTTTCTAGGACAATCATAAGGTAGTGTCCCCCCCCCCCCCCCTCCCCCAAACACACAGACACACACCTGATCTGGATGCCCCCTGCAACCTAAATCCGAGTTCTATTGTGGGGAAGTTATGGAGATCAATCTTAATAATATAAGTCTATTTCTTGCATTATAAAATGCTACTGTTAAAAGGAAACTGTGTCCTAATTTAACGTTCTACTCCTAGGTACATGTATCAACAAAAGTCCCAAATGGAGATAGGACCCCACATCGGGATATCCAGGATATGGCCATTTACATGGTTCATCACATACATGTGCTGGCTTCGACCTAACCCAGCTAGGGAGCAAGGTCGTTGGAGCAGGATTCTAACGTCCAACCTTCTACATCATAGACCAACGCTCTATCCCCAGCACTACAACGCTCCCACCACTCCACCGGTGAAATAGAGTGAGTCAAAATTTAAATCTTCAGCTTCAAAGACCCCAGGCATCAGTCCTTTGATCACGAACCGCGAAATTTGCATGGAATTGAATCTGATTGGTTGGACATGGGCCGATCAAACCTGTCAAACAACCCGGTGATCTTTAGGGTTACCAGCTGCTTGGTAGTCCATTGACAGCGATGGCCACTCCCCCAGCCACGCCCCTTCCAATCACTTAATCGCAGATGGGCGTAAGGTTGACGGACCACGTCACGAGAACGAACAAAGATGTTACCACTGAAGGTAGGACGGACACAGCTGACTGAAATTTTCGGCGCGTCGATGGTTACACATATACTAGTTTTCTTGGTTGTTGTTGTCGTTGTTATTTCACCCTCTATCCCACGTCTCCTCTCCATCCCTCCCTGGGTCCACCCCCTCTCCCTCTTTCCATGTCTCCCTCTATCTCTTCTTTCTCTCTCTCTCTCTCTCTCTCTCTCTCTCTCTCTCTCTTTCTCTCTCTCTCTCTCTCTCTCTCTCTCTCTCTCTCTCTCTCTCTCTCTCTCTCTCTCTCCTCCTCTCTCTCTCTCTCTCTCTCTCTCTCTCTCTCATTATTTCTTCCTCCCACCCTCCTCCACTCTCTCCCTCTCTCTCTCTTTCTCGCTCGCTCGCTCGAGTTGAACAAATTAAACAAAAAAGGTTTTTCCCTTTATATTTTTTACCCCATGCTAATCTTCGATTAATTAATGTATTTGTTATTTTTACTCTTTTGAATAGGCCAAATGATTGTAATCTGATGTTAGAAAAAGGTATGTGATTTTCGTTTCTTTTTAATTATATAGACCTGCACATTTTATTCCACCACTAAACCTGCCATAAGGATTACAACCTAATCACAAATATTTTCTACACATACTCCGAGTCCAACTATTATTTCGTTCCATAGATCGCAAAGCATTTTGGGTTTCATGTAATGCAACGATCTACAGAGACCGGCTTCACTGTACCGAAAAATTCATTTCAATAAATTATGTTACATACGTTTAAATTCGCAACCTCACTGAACGATAACAACCGTAATCTTCGGCGATAAAATATTATTAGTATTAGTTTGGCGTTCTATAAATTTCCTGAATTAATGTTTATGGAGACGGAGTTTTTATCTGACGTGTAAAGATGAAAATGTTTTTGTTGCTTATGTCCAACAACAGCAATATCTAAACTATATAGTGGACTGGCCCCAAGACTGACGTCGTACAATTTTATGTCCTGCCACACACGCGACTAGTCGGGGGGGTCCGGACTCATGTTTCAAGCGGTCACTGAAACTGACCCAACTAAGGGGACGAAATCGCACAAATATAATTTTGTTTCGAACCCCCGCCCCTCCCACGGTTTGGATACCAATACCAACGCTCTACCAGCTGTGCCAGTCCGTCCCTGTGGGGCGGGTACTTTTACCAAATAAATCATAACGAACGTAACCTTACGTCTCGTGACGGTGTCCACGCCCTGCAATTATGCGGGGATTATCTCCCCTTCCACCAGATCAGCTGTTTCGTATCCCAGGGGCCAAACTGGGCCCTGAACGAGTATTTTGTAGCAATCGCAGATGAAGCTGGGGTGTGGTGTGTTACTGCTAGAGTAGAACCAGAAACAGTGAAAATCTCAAAAAGAGCAAAGCAGACTGAAACTGAGGGTGCAGAAAGACATTTATTTAGGATAAAGAGTGTATGTTTGTGATTGGAGTAGTAAAAAGTGTAATGAACTACGCATTTGTCTAATCTCATTTATATAATTATAATTCAAATTTTTACCTGAAATATTAATTTTATGCAACCATCTGGTAAAATTCAACAAAGGTTGGAAATAATGCTTACATCGTACGGGGACCAGCAAACCTGTGTCCATCTAGAAACGCTAAACAACCTCTTTTAAAGTACGCTTTATTACTTTCGTTGAACTATAATTAAGCACTTCAAGTATAAGGCTTTGGCTACGAATTACAAGTACGTTTATCAGAAAATTGATGGTTGGCATTGACCAAACGTTATCAACATTGGCTGTGTTCGCTACCGACGAACAACCGACATTATGTATGTTAATTTTGCTCAATTTTATTTTAACTTAATTTCTCTCCTTTTCTAATTATACAAGTACACTATGTTTACCCTTTAAATGCGTTTCAACCTGGTTTTAAGATTTTACCGCTAACCAGGATTGCATTTTTACAATCATGTTCGCTGTTCATGACGCTATGAATTGATTGTGCTTGGTCTGTTTTTTGGCGCCAAATTTTGGTCAACGAATTTCGCGCCAAACTGGCAAACTCTAATCTGCTGTTACGCGGGTAATGAGATTAACATTATTGATTGCGTGAATTATAGTGCATGCAGAATCATTCTGCCGTTAATACGTGTTCCTTTTTTAGGGGTTCTTTTATTCTCCATCGTCTTTTTCAGTGAAGCCATTCAAAACGAAATATCCTGGAAGTACAAGGAGAGTGTGTGTGTGTGTGTGAGAGAGAGAGATAAAGAGAGAGAGAGAGGGGAGAGAGAGAGAGAGAGAGAGAGAGAGGGGAGAGAGAGAGAGAGAGAGAG
>RQTK01000489.1:32478-70820 GCA_003991915.1 Elysia chlorotica
GAGAGAGAGAGAAAGACAGACGAGAAAGAAAGAAATCATTACATTTTCTGCTTTGTGGAGCATGCAACACGCGATAAGGGCGGCGTTACGTGATACTTTCCAGACCCCCGTCACACTAGCCACTACCGCAGCCCTGCCCGGTGGCAGTTGGTCTTCGCACAGTGTCAGATCGTGATAAACTCCTTTCTGCCTTATGTCAAAGGTCCCTCGGGGGGATACACACGTCCACTCCAGGCACCTGTTACAGTGACCCCACCCTATCTGGCCTTGATATCAACGGCTCTGATTATCAATGCAACAGTATCCTTTTTTATGGGATGAATAGTGCCAGTGGCTACAAAATGGTAGTTTTGGAGAAGAGAAATCAGAGGTCGATAAAAAGATCCATGGTGGGGATATACACAGTATAGGGATGCCAACATGAATCGATTATGATTTTAGAAAATGTATAATAGAGTTAAACAAAGAGAAATATTTTGGAACAATTTAGGAAAAGAGAGTGCTTTTAATCATTTTTTTTTCAAATTTCTTTCACAATTTACAGACTTCTTCTCGGCGCATATTATAATACGAAGATTATAGTCCAAAATCAATTCACTTTCCTACACACCGACGAGTGTGCAACAAAAGTCATCCATATCTCCCAAACGAGAGAGAATTTTTTTTCAAAGCATCATTGGCTAAAAAAGTTATGGTCTAATACGAATGGCATATGCCAGAGTTGGTCAAAAGTGCTCTGAACATTGGGCAGACGTAAACCGTAACAAGATTTTACATTTAAAGAGTCATAACTTACTGATCATTACATCTACTCGTATTTACATTTTTTGTTAAAATACGTTTAAAAAAATGTAACCCCAAATCCCAACGACCAAATAGCTTTGGAGAACCCAAAACGAATGAAAAATCTAATTTGACCTTGAAATTTGGATAAGCTGCTCGCCAGTCGCCAAGCGTTGTAACGATGTGTAAATAAGCCATTGTTGTCAAATCAAGTATCTTTGACAGGATATTTAGCCCCCCATAAAAGGTATGCATTGTTAAGGAGCGTTTCCACTCAGAATGTTGGATTTCTGTGAGGATACCAGGTCTGTCATGTAGGTTAGAACTAATAAAAGCACCCCGAGGCCCTGGGCTATGTTGGGCCGAGAATTATCGCTGACTCGACACGCCGAGAGACCAAACATTCTACGACCTGAGAGTGTTAGTGCAGGGCGTAACGATGTTTTAATTCGGCGTCTGCCAATTTCGCGCCAATTTCAAGCTTCGTTTCCTCTCATCGGATTAAACTATTATTCTGAGTTTTGTTTCATTCGACATATGAATACTGTGGTGGGGAAAGTATAGCAATTCCACACCGAAACATAAAAATCAAAGTAAATGTTTAAAAGAAAGAAAAAGTAAATCAGGGAGAAAAGCCTAAAAACGATCAGCCATAAATAGAAATCAATACACTGGGTCAACATGACATATTAAAATACCCTTGTCAATTTTTTATGTCTGTGACTTCAAGTTTGTGACTGATTTATCATTTATTACCTTCACACACCCTTAGTTACGACGCCAGCGTGTTAATTTAGCCTTGAATTTAAAATATATGTAGTGTTTGAGTTGTTAGAGTTGTGGTTAAGCCACTCAATACAATTCGGATCAACACAAAATGTTTCATCTACGAATTTTCAACTTCCAACCCTTTTCGTTCGTATTGATATTTTGTATGAAATCCAGAAGAACAGTCGTTTTCTACCTGAAGAAAAAAACAACAACAAACAACCAAACAAACAACAAAACAACAACATATCCTATAGACTACATTGTCGTTATGAGGAAACAATAATATTATAGTCGCTTTAACAGCATTTATTACACAGTGTATTGTATTATTAATATTAACCCCCGAGCTTTCCTTGTGATATCCTTTTTTTCTATCGGGAAAAAGATTTGAAATAATTCAAGCATTACGTGGATTTTCCATTACCTTGTCTCATAAGCATTCATTTCAATTTGCATACATGTAATTGAAAAAAAAAAAGCCACACTGTGCATATAATTATCTCCTGATAATTTTGTGAAATAAAACTTCTAATATGTCGTGAAATAAAACTTGTAATAATTTCTTGAAATAAAACTATGAAGTTGGATAATCACATTACCGGTATATTATTATGTAATCAAATGATGCCTTGATTAACTGCATTAAAAATATCTCGATAAATTCAATTCCCCACCTAATTTTTTTCCTCCTACGCACATTCTTTTTTCTCCTAACCTCTCCAACCGCCATCTGCGATTTCCCGCAAAGATCTGCAAAACACTCGTTCCAGGGCCCACAAACAGCTGACCGTCGGAACTAAAGAACTGAGACGTAATATAAAAAACGTAACATGTCAGATGAATGCGAAGCCCGCCCCTTCCTCCTCCACTGCCTCCCCCCGTCCCACCTTAATCCAACGGAGTTGGTCAGCTTGCGCGCGTAGAGAGGATGATTTACTTCCGCTTTAATTATCTCCCCCTTGGGACAGCTTGCGGCCAGCGGTCAGCCTAAGTAACTATCTCGACAGTCAAGGCCAAATTGGCATGGTTGTTCACTTACAGTAAGAACCTCGGGGTTTTTCATCCTTGGAATAGGGATGCGTATGTTTTTTCTCCCCATCATTTAACTTCTTCCCCTTGTGTGTCAAATTTGCAATTCACCATTTGCCAGCTTCTTTTTCTTAGATTTAGTAACCTGCCTACTTTCATCTCATACACACCATGCTCATGTGTGTGGTACATGTACTGGTTGTACGAAACTTTCAACGAAAGCACTGTTCTCTTATTATTATTTACACATTGCCAGTAGTCAGCAGCATCATCTCTATTCGCTTATATCCTCTTTTTCTTTTTATAGAGCCGTGTGCCATTGACGTATACGCAAACCTATAGACTCGGGTCGCCCAAATCATAACACAAGAAATTCACAGTGTTCACACAAGTCTCTCTGCCCTAGAGGCTGCTTCAAAATCAAAACTTACCAAAAGCATGGGAACAGGGTGAATTATTGTTCAGCCCTTTGCCAGTTTCCCTCTAAAGTCTAATTCCTTTCTTTCATCCCCTCGCCGCTCTTCCCACCCCATAGTAACGGAACTCCTATAAGTGACACCGTAGCCTTTCAGCCAAGGGAAAAACCTCTTCAAGCACTTGCCTCGAGTTAATTTGATCAGTCTACAAAGAGATTCAAAATCGGAGCGACTTAAAACTAGAATTAGCCCCGGGCGCTCAGGTACAAAGGCTTCCGCACTAACTCACAGATCAAGTGACCACCAGGATTTCGAGATTTTCACAAAGATCTGCTTATGGGCCGATTTCATTTCATACTGTCGGTTGCTGAGTCACCTGTACAGTATCAAGTGGAGGTTCAATGACCTTCAAAGGACTCTCCGAGTGGCTCATCCCCTCCCCGTCCATTTTTGTTTTGTTTTTGCACATGCCTACGATTACGCAATATTACCAAGGTGTTCATAAATTATCACTGCTCTTATGATTTGATCATCAAAAATTCTTGACAGTACTGTTCATCCCTTCATAACAGATACAAAAACAAAATTATCAAGAAAAAAATGATGCGGTTTAAGGTGACGCCAAAGAGGGAGGGAGAGAGAGAGAGAGAGAGAGAGAGAGAGAGAGAGAGAGAGAGAGAGAGAGATATATACAGGCATAGGGAGACAGAAAGACAGAGAGAGACAAAGAAATACAGAGACAGGGACTACCGCGCCCCCAAGAGAGAGGATAGAGAGAAAGAGAGAAAAAGAGAGAGAAATACAGAAGTGTCAGAAATTGCCGTATCCATACTAAACCCCAAAGTATTTTGTTCTTTTGTATACTTTGGATAAAAATCAGTAGCACTAGCAATCTAAGATAATTTCTCGTAAAAAGGTGTTACTTTAAATACATGTACTATTTTGTCAGAGAAACCTTTTCCCCCCACCTCACCCCCCCCCCAAAAAAAACAAAACAAAACAAAAACAACAAAAAACAACAACAACAAAAACAAACATAAAACAAACAAAGCAACGGTAAACAACAGCAAAAAGATAAAAAGATAAATAAAACGTGTTCATAATTTCACTTTTTTTTATCTCCAAAAGATGATAAGTAATGAAGTAAAAAATTTGATGTAGTTGTGTTGGATGATTCTGATTATTATTACTGGAATAACAACTTACCTTTCATAAACTTTCTCAAAACCTTCATGCCAGTAGGTTTTTTTCTTTTTTGTTAATAATTTCTCAGCCAGTTGACATTTATTTGTTGTTTTTTGTAAAAAATCGAACACTTTTATCGATGTTCCCAGCTACCAGACTACAGTCTTTGGTAATCCTGATGTTACTCAGTCATTGATTCCTATTTGTTCCAAATTGTTTCACATCCCTGAGTTTTATAACAGTTCTGGGACAAATTCATATTGAGAGAAGCTTACATTTAATACTGAGGTAGCCTACATGTATTCAAAATGTATGCTTCGACAAAACAGTAACATTTCAATGTACAGAGGAAAAACAAAGATATACCAAGAAACAGTGAGATCATGCCATTTTCAAGGTTCATAATCTGCTACAGATAAATTTGTAATACGTTTTTAGTTAGATCTAGAGAGTGTTAAAACAAACATAAACATCTAAATAAAAATTAACCTTTATATAAAAAACAACAACAATATATACATATATATATATATATTTAAATTTGTAATTATACACAGAGATTGTGAGCTCTTGTTCTCATTATATTCAGTGAAGAATTAACAATAACATTACTTGGCAGGGCACTTAAAAGCAAATTGGACGATAATATAGAAACAAAAAAATCAAACTTCAATAGATTACATCAAGGGAGACACTGCATTCAAAATACAAAAGATATAACATTTCAAATGCATAAGATATTAAGATATGTGTCGCACAAAACAATACATTTTTCATAAAAGTATCTCTAAAATAGTGAGGAAAACAGATTTAACCAAAATAAATAGATCAAGAGCCAACTGCTCGCACTTTGCAAGTAGAGGAAATGTGGCCTTCTGCAGTGTAAGGCGTGCAAAATAAAACAAGTTAGAATAAACATAATACACAACACCATAGTTGCTTGTTAAGCACACTGTGTTAAAGCTAAGTTTACATACATGTATTCTTTTATTAGTGTAAAATTTCAAAATTTTACAAAGAGCAGTGACATAAACAAAAGTGTGAAATTGTTAACATTAAACCCAAGTTGTTTGCAAATTTTAACAGCATTTATTTCAAACTGATATTGGGAAGACCGTTATGTTGCAACTTTATGAGGGATGTCAAAATGCCATTTCAGTCTAGTATCTATCTTCTCAACAAAGATATGACATAGTAAGCTCAAACAATAAATGAGGAAGATACAATCTTACACACCTTAGATTTTGGACTCACTTCTTTCTCAACGTGATATTGAAGACCTTTACACTCAACATGTCATCAAAACATCCAATGGCATGAACAAAATTAAGGTATTCAAACACACTAAAAATGTGTGTATAACTTCAATCATAAACATACATCTTGAAACCCCAACTAATAAGTCTGATTTAAAAAATAAACAAATAAAAAAAAAAATGTTACAGTAAAATACATTGACTCTTTTTGGGGGTCTATTTTTAAGGCTAAATGATCCAAATTTCATTTCGAGTATTTTGAGAACCAAGAGCTTGTTCTTAATTGCAATGAAGAATAATTTGTTTTAGATTTAAACATGTTTACCCAGTTCTCATTTCTAATATATAAATCATATGTTAAAGCGTTGTGAATTTAAATGATAGACTGGTCAAATGACTAGTACTTTTTATTCATGGTGTTAAAGACAGAAACCATGCCAAGGACTGCAATTAGGCCTACTACAATATGATAGAAATTGAAGTGTTTAATACACTGTTCAACATAAAGATAACACTTATACTCAAGCTTATCTTTAATATATTTCAGATCTGTATTTAATGCGGATCCAATTTTAATTTACAATCAAATCCAAACACGTGACATTATACTTGTATACCCGTATGAGTATCTTAAAGAAAAATTCAGAGTATCTACCATTGCTCTAAAAACTGAAATACAAGCTCTTGAAAGTCTTAAGCAAAAAAAAAGATGAGACTTAAATGAATGACAATATTGACAAGAGTTGGGTATTAGAACTCAAAGGTTTTTCCAGGCATTTCAAAATCTCATATGACATCAAGGCCTTTTTCATAAATGAAAAAAAAAAATGAAAAAAATGTGGAGAAGGTATAAAAAAATAGAAAAAAGAATTCTCAAACCCAGGTTGAATATCAAGGTTAGAAACAGCAAAATACACTATTTCGTCTCTACATGAGAAGTCTTGACTAAAAAATGTAACAAATAACAACAAGTGAAAAAAAAAAGCTTGGCCTTGTAAGGAAAGACATCTTAATCCATTCTTACCCTGATCAAATCTACTTTTTGAAGAAAACTTTGCAAACATACAACTTATGGAGAGATATCACAGAAGATGTATTATAATGCCTTGTTAAAAAGTTAAAGAACGATAACAAAAGCGTATTAAAATTTAAATTGTTCTCAACACAAGGAAAAAAAAAATAAGAAAAAAAAATAGTGTTAATAAAAAGAGTATCATCAGTAAAAACATTCAAGACCCTACATATTGAAAACATAAATCTCAAACTACTACTTTCATGCAATATTCTATATACAGTTTAGTTGATCAAGATTTCAGATAATATTTGTTTCATCCAGAACAATTTTTTTCATTTCTTTCTAATTATTACCCAAAAACATTCACTTACTAAATTTAACTACTTTAGATCAGTACCAATTCAGTGTCAATCAATAATACATTGCAGATTTAGGTTTTCATGGTAGGGCCAACCGACGAAAGATTGTCTATACAGAAACTCTTTGTTTATAGTGGCAATGGATTAGTTAATGGAACTGTAATTCTTTTCTCATAGAGGAAAAAGTTTGGTTCCTTAATGTTCGACGTCAGCATCTATTCTACATCACAAAGGGGACTCCCGCCGTTATATAAATTTGAGGATAACATTAATACTCAAAGTATAGGCTGATCTCTTCAACATATTTCTGATCTGTACTAAATGGTGGTCCAATTTTGATTTACAATAAAATCCAAACATGTTGGTATACTAATATCTCAGAAATTAAGTCAAATTAACTACAATTACACTAAAATTGAAATACAAAATTGAAATAAACTCCAGTCCCATTGGAAATGGAACGTATCTCTAAACAAAACAAGTCCTGGATATATATTATTTTGCCTTGTGCTATTAAATGTAAATGTATGATATAACTGTATGTCGATATAATATTCTCATATAATTTGATTTTATTGTTCTTTCTCAGTAATGTAAAAGCAAATTTGATTATTGTATCACATGGTTTGTAAGCGGATCGTCTATATTTCAGAATTAGGTAATGATAAAAAAAAACCTTTTTCATACATTGTACAGATGTAGTCAGAATTTAGTTTAGTATGCTTGATAAAAAATAATAACCAGCATGTTTTTGGGCTTCTCATAAAAATAATAAATAAAGCGAACAATTTAATGTTTCAATACAGACAGTTACTTCAACCCAAACCATTAAAAAGGAAACAAGGTTGAAGGCAATACAATTCAAACTAGATAGACATCCAAATTTGAGTTGGATTGAAGAAAAAAAACAAAGAGAAAAGAATAAATTATTCTCTTGCAACTTTTGTTGATAAGATTTTTAGAATCATCAGACTTTGTTTTCTGATGTTTTCACTATATATTGTTTTGAGTAGAAAATAAATCAAACTATTTGCATATTTATTTGGAAAAGCAATCAAGCAGGTAATATCATGTATTGAATATCTATCTAGCTTGTTTAGAATATCACATGCAAAAACAAATACATACAAAACAATAATTATCACTAGTAAAAACCAATAGTTACATAGCAATAAAGAAAAATAATACTCAACAAAATTGATCATGCCTCTGATGACTAAAAGACCATCAGATAGGGCAGATAGGGCAGAGTCTCCAGACAGGGCAGATAGGGCAGAGTCTCCAGATAGGGCAGATAGGGCAGAGTCTCCAGACAGGGCAGATAGACCAGAGTCTATAGATAGGGCAGAGTCTCCAGACAGGGCAGATAGGGCAGAGTCTCCAGACAGGGCAGATAGGGCAGAGTCTATAGATAGGGCAGAGTCTCCAGACAGGGCAGATAGACCAGAGTCTATAGATAGGGCAGTCTCCAGATAGGGCAGATAGGCCAGAGTCTCCAGACAGGGCAGATAGACCAGAGTCTATAGATAGGGCAGATAGGGCAGAGTCTATAGATAGGGCAGAGTCTCCAGACAGGGCAGATAGGCCAGAGTCTCCAGATAGGGCAGAGTCTCCCGATCCCTTGCTACCTACCACTGGTATTCACTGATGCACCACCTGCCAGCGTCTCTGCAGATCGATGTGCTGGTCTGCTGGCTCACATGAAAGCCTGACCTTAACCAGACCTTACCAAACACAGATAGTCATAGTCGATATAGATGGACAGCCGTTATTATTCTGTGCACACTGATCCCTTCAACCCCTTGAGCATTGAGTGAACGGGTGAGAAAAAAGTGAAGGAAAAGCCATCTAATGAAATCACCACTTTCTAGACCTTTTGTTTGCAAGTGACAGCCACAACTAGGGTCTATGGGAAATAGGTTCAGACTGGGTCCCTTCTTGTAACATGCACTAGACGAACGAAAGAGAAAGTTAAAGATGCAGTGCCTGAAGAGTAAGTAAGATAGAATGTTTAAAATAGAACGACAAGGTGGCGAGTGAAAGCCTTATATTATAGCCCTCTCATTCCAGAGTGTCCAAGCCTCAGGCGGCCATGACAGGAGACAGATTTTCCTTATACCGGGGGTATAAACAATGTGCAACAGCTTACAAAATCACTAAAACGCTCTATTATAGAGCTATAACAGTGAATATTTTTTAAACAAATGCTTTCAAAAACACCAAATAAACACGTTGGTAACAACTGTAATAACTGAGACCTATAGACAATATCATCATGGTAAAGGAATCTTGTTTTTTAAAACCTGAGTTTTTCCAATTATAATATTAACAATTAAACATACTGCAGGAATTTCTCAAATGCCTTATTTAAATATTTTATAAATCATTTTGACCCTGTAATGTCCTCAAAATACTGTTCTAAAAGATTCAAAATGCTCATATTATATCAGTTCAAAAACTGTTCAACCACTGAAACATTGCGGTACAAACTGTGCAACATAAAATAAACCACAATGCCTTGTCGGTGCATAATAATGTGGTTAATTCCAAACAAAGAGTTCACTAAAATTTGAAACTAAATTAATCTGTTGACTTCTTCAACTGTAATAAAATGGTCGTTGCAATATGTTTAGTCTGTAGGCACTTGATGTTCAAACACAATTTATCCAAATGCTCGTTGCATTGCGACATAATACAAAGAGCAACACACAACCTTGAGACTTAGCAAATGCTAACTACTGATTCAATGCCAACTGTCAGAAACAGCCAACGTAGGAAAATTTTTTACTTTACCTTGTTATACACAATAAATGACAGATAATACGAAGATACAAGATTAACATTTAACAATCATGCTACGTTAGAAAAAATGTACATTTATCATTATGGAATACTCAAATGATCCTCAAATGTAGAAGTTTCTTATTGCTTGGCTCATACCAAAATGGAGTCCTTGGGTAGAATGGACAAACAAGACGTAGCTTACGCCTTGTCGTAACAATATAAGAATAAAAAGGCTTATAACAAGAGGTAAGCTACGTCATATTTGTGCATTCTACCCCTTGTATTAGTTTAGAGTTTGTGGTTACATAGAACCAAGCTTGAAGAATCAGCTCCATTGTCAAATGCAGTTCTGGTTGGTAATAGTCTTAATTGTACGGATCATTGGCCAGCAAGATCTACAGTACAGCAGCACATCATCTTGCAATGCATGGCAAACTTTTCAGGGACATAAGATAAAATGCCACGACACAGCTTGCAGCAAGCAGGGAATGTCAATGTCTTGGTTCGTTCAATACTGAACGACCAAAAAAAAAAAAAAAAGGCTTAGTTTTGCCAGGATTTTTCCTGAGAAAAATTCTGGAATGATAGCTACGCACAGTCTTAATTTCTTCACAACGCTGATATATGCTCGGGAAACCGTTATCTCACATTATTGTAAATGGTGATTCTATAAGGAATACATCATGTTACAGTATTTTAGAGAGTGCATACTGAAATGGTAAATGATCATCATCTTAAAAGCCTTGTCACAATATTCTATAATATTATAAAATTCAGAGGACAAGTCTTGAACAGAAATTCATCATTTCCTCCTCAACGCTGCAAAGCACTTAATCTAAAACTCAGTTGACGAGCCTTGATCGGAGCTTCCTCACTTCCTCCTGAGCACTTCCGAGCACTGCTCCACCGCAGGCTGGAGGTCAAGCTCGACGTCTGAGCTGGTCATGGTCTCGTCGTGGAGCAGCCAGGCGGTCAGCGAGGCCTGCATGGTGGGGCTGCCAAACACAGTCCGGGAGAGCCAGGGGTGGATCATCATGCGGTGCACGGGGCACGCAGTCAAGAACACACCGTGCTTCTTGGAGGAGCCCGATATATCTCGAGCCAGGTTGCGTACTGCATCCCTGTTTGCGTACACCGTGGCAATGTTGTCATTTGGACAAACCTGGGCAGAGCACGGGATTTTCAGAGCCTGAGGGCGCGTCCATGTGTCGTAGATGGAGTTGGCGAAGAACATGGGGGTAAAGACAAATGTATAGTAGACCTCAGGGAACAGGCAGCGCCACTCAGTATCAGGTGTTTTTGTCTGGGTGCACTCTAGGATGGGAGCGGAAGCTGTAAAGAAATTAAAAGAAAGATAAAGCTTAGAATAGTTAAAGTAAGAAAGAATAAAAAATGAAATAAGAGAAGTATTTTTCCGAATCTTTAAAAACGTCATACCAAATTAAACATCTTATGTGTTATCAAAGCATGTAAGAATCAAACATAGAGATTTAAAAAAAAATGTATTAAGAGATAACAAAAGAAGAAAAAAAAGCAAATCCTAGTGGAAGGGTGTGAAGTATTTTTATACCCTGTAGAGTACATCATAGATTATAAGGCACCACACTAAGTTTGATATGTCGGGTGAGTTGGTTTCAAAAAGTTAGCAACAAGGCTATATTGTGGACAGGTTTAAAGACTAATGTCTGACAATTTTATGTGCTGTCAGACAGAGACAGTCCTGAGATATCAGGACTCTAGACTCAGCCTGTCACATTATACTGACACCAATCCAACAAGTATTAAATTTAACATACTGAAAATAAATACATGAATATTTCTAGCATATTTCCATCAAGTTCAAGTGATGTTCAGCTCATTATTTTCTCTATAAATTATATGACATACTTCAAATTTAATATAAGATTATCGGGGGCAAAAAACGCCTTAAAAACTTTTGAATGAGCCCAGACATCTTAGGCTATGACAAAGTGAGCAGAAATAAGAACAACCACAATTATCCCTCAAATCAAAGGCCGACAAAACAAAAATTTTAAGGAATATGAGCACAAATAACAAATAAATGAACCTATCTATTTATTTTTAATTTTTAAAAGGTTGAGCAAAGTCTGTCCACACTGTAAATGACCTAGATTGGCCAAAAGTTATAGATTACGGTGAGAAAAAAACAATACTCCCACATGCTTCAATGACATTTTCATGGGTTCCTCACTTTCAAGACCCGAGAATTATCTAAATGACTGGCACACAAGCTCAGTTCAAACCTAGGATATCATGATTTTCAGTACAGAACACTACTGAATAAGCTATCTTATTAGTGCTCTAAAATAAAACTACCTCAAAACCCTTTTTTCAATATTGTTTTTTATGCAAGGCATGCAACCCTGTTAATTTGATATTGCCCTTTCTCTCAAATGTATTATCTTCCCATTAAAGGAGGATTACCTTAAGCTATCTAGGTAATCATATTATTATTATTTCCTTGTTATTTCCCCTTACACACCCTATTTTTTTGTTATTGTTGAAGATTATGAACCCTTTAATACAGAATTATCACATTTGCACATAAATTTAATCTAATGCATGTAGGATGGAAAAGGAAAGAAATACAATCTTAAGTGCATTTATTAAAGATTCCATACTTATAACTACCGGGTATGTATAAAGTTGTAGCAATCTTTCAGTATAACACACCTGTATTTTTAATATAAATCACCCTGAGCCTAAGCATCTTTGGGGTAGAGTGCTATAGAAATTAAGTTTATCTTTAATACTATCGATTCTGAAAATGTTGATGGAATACATGTATCTATTTCCTTGACAGCGACAGGAATATACGTAAGTAAATACCATTTAAAAAATGCATGCCGATAGATGCACAGTCTTGATTCTGCATATGTTGTAATGGAGTAATTATTCACTTCAAACTGATAAAGACAGAGATATAGTAAATACCATTTAAGCCATGCATGCTGTAGGTGTTTTTGAAGATCTGGGCCATGGTGTAGTCGCCGTAGATGTCCGGAGTGTCCACAAACATGCTCCCATCCACGATCACGTGCAGCGTCTTCACAGAGGTTGGCAGTAACGCTCGCAGCCGATCTACGTGGATGAGCGCCCCAATGCCACCAGCTGTTGGCACAACGGAAAAATGTATGCACAAAATATCTTAGGACAAAAATAAAGTCATGTGTAAAAAAGTTTTTAATAATATAAACTATTCATTTCATTTTCCTTAACTTTACGCATCTCCGCAAAACAGAAAAGGGAAAAAAATTACAGACATGTTACGAAGTGAAGCTTTAAGTAGAGAGGCTAATGGACAGGCTAAGCTAAAATAATTTTAAAAAGGGAGCAACATAACTAAGCACAGAGACAGAAAAAACATGTGTAGAATCCAGAGAGCAACAGGGGGAAAAAAAAGGAATAATTAACAAAAAACATAAAAAACCCAACAAAACAACAACAAAAAAAGTATGAAAAGAAGGAAAACAATAGAGGAATGCAGAGATTCGTCTTTTCGAAAGATACAAATAATTTACCTGAGGAGCCTGCGAGAACAACTTGCTCAGCATTCCCAAAATTAGTCGTCTTGGTAAGATATTCCAGCAGGGTGTCAAAGATCACGGCCCCTCTCATGTACAGTTGACGCCCGTTGTAGTCCACAGGATTAGAAGCGTTACCTTTTTTCATATCAGAGAGAAAAAGAAAAGAATCGCTTTTCAAAAAATTGTAATATTCCATGAATTAAACATGTCACATTCTTTTACTATTAGCAATAATTGATTCAATCCTATGTAACGCTCCTGTTCTTGAGTATCTTCTTGACCCTGAAGTTTATACTCCTATTCAAAAATTCTAAAAACACACCTTAAATTCAAATTTCAAGAAGAAGAAAAAAAACATGATTATGAATATCCAATGCAGGATTCTTTACATCCAATCATTGATCGAAATGTAATTAACAATTGCCTATAATTGTTTCACCCTCTCTTACAACAATTAATAATTAAAAATTTTTGTAACTTTTTATTTTTGTTTATTTGAAAAAATTCATAATACAGAAACGGCATAAAGGTATATTTTTTAAATTAATTTTTGTGTAAATAATGTAAAAAGGTTCACCTAGAAAGGAGCCACCATCACAGTAGAGAAAAGCAACAACATTCCACATGCAAAAGTCTGGATTTTGCTGGCAGTCGTGAGAAAGTATTCCATCATAAGCCAATGACATTTTGGCCATATTGCTGGATCCTTTAGAGCTCCTACTCCTGAACGATGTAAACAAGACACACAGTATGATATTCAAATTAAGCAATAACAATTACCGCAATAATAATGATCATAGCAATAATAATAATAATCTTAACAACAACAATAATAATAATAATAATAATAATAATAATAATTATAATAATTATGCACGTTAATCAAAATACCGATGATGATGATGATGATAAATAATAATAACAATAATTATAAACCTATGTCTATTAACGCTCTATCAGTTTAGAAACTGATAATTCGTTTTGTACTAGTTTTATCAGACCTTTAAAAAAACAAACGCCGACCAATTGCCCAAATAACCTTTTTTTTTAGCCAATAGGAACAAGTAATGAATTAATAGAAGATGAGGTAGTGTGACAAAAACTTTAGTAAAGAAGCCTACGAGAAAGAAGCTAGGAAGAAGGCTGTCACTCATGAGTGTACCACCAGCTGTAAATCTCACATCCACCTAAATGTTATTTGTTGATAGAGAATTCACTTAATTCAGATCTAACCCTATAATTGTTAGGATGTTAAGAGCTTATTCTTAGACTAATTTCTACAGTTCACAAAAATTAAGGACTGGAGGAGAGTATAATTATATTAATTATCATATTATATTACCCCTACTGATCATTGCTTGTGTTTTATTGGAAAGAGAAAAAAACGAACAGCAGAATATTACAACAGTGAAAAGGGCAATCAAAGGCATTAATAAAATCATTTAATCAAGGCTTAATTTAACAGTTTTCATTACAAAAGCATAGACCATATACATGATCTATGTGTACATGTATCTCGTGACAATTAAAAAAAAAATTGTTTTAACCTCTACCACCAACAGTGGTTCTTTTGTTTATTTTTTGCTTAGCATCCAATGTCAGCATTTTATAGGCTATATTGTGTACAGATCCCAAGAATAATGTCTGACATTCTATGTGCTGTCACAAAGAGACAATGCGGGGATACCACAACTCTTGTCTCAGCCGATCACATTATACAAACACAAACTGACTAGTAGGGGACAAAAGTGAACAAATAAATTTTTGAGCGATCACGGGTTCAAATTAGGGACCCGACGTTTTGGAAATCAACATTTTACCACTTGCGCCAGTTTGCAACAGTGGATCTTAGAGACGCAGTCAATGATCCAAACCTCACACACTGGTTATTTTCCTTGTTTTAAGTAAAGAGGCTTTCCTTACAACTCAAAAAGGGCGAAAAAAAGAGTTAAAATAACCATCTGAATGCTCTTCTCTTAGCAGTTCAACAATCTGTTCAGTTCCAACTACTAAAAACTTTCTCACCTTTCCGCGCACTCTGACGGACTGGAACACCACGCACCGCTGGGAAGGTAGACAAGCCAGTAATTGACAGACATGACCGGACCTGCGGGATTAAAATTTAAAACCATAACACTCATCATTTCTCATGTAACCAAGATATTTTATTGAGGCATCAAGGTTTCATACACGATGGAAAATGACACAGCTGCACCAGTAAATTTATACATATACACAAAACAAAACAAAAAGGGAATTTTATCGTGAATTTTAAAATTCAAATTTCAAAACTAGAATGCTCTTGCTCATTTGCCCCTCCAAGATGATGAATCCATAACTATACATGTACCTAGATAACCACATATGTCTAATCGTATGTGATATACTGTTTTGAATGTCAATTACATGTGACTTAAAAACTGTTAAAAAAAACTTTTTCTTTCAAGATAAGAAAGAAAATAAAAGAAGAAGAAGAAGAAGAAGAAGAAGAAGAAGAAGAAGAAGAAGAAGAAGAAGAAGAAGAAGAAGAAGAAGAAGAAGAAGAAGGAGAAGAATAAAAGAGAATGAGAAGGGTGGAGACGCATTTATTTATGTCTATGGATGTTGGTAGGCCTAACCTACTTATAAAGCAAGGGCTCTGGTGAGCAGATGCTGCAAGATTTGTTCCAAAGAAGATCTGCAGTTGCAGCTGAGTTAGTTTAACGTTTTAACATCAGCACTATAGAGACTATATTGTGGACGAGCCCCTTGACTGACGTCTGATGATTGTATGTGCTCCCACACACGAGACAGGGCGGAGGATACCATGATTCTTGTCTCAGCCGGTCACATTAATTATAGTGACACCGACCTAACCAGTAGGGAGCGAAATCGCCAGGGGTCGAACCACGGACCCTTTGCGTCGGAAGCCAATGTTCTATCCCAGGACCGCCGCCCCTACCCCGAAAGAGGATCTAACATACAATTTGTGTACCGTATGTGATTGTAGAGTTACGTGGCCATCATTTAATGACTTCACGTGTATTTCTTGGCGGCGTTGCTCTTGACTTTTTAATATCACTATCATCAATTATGAATGCAATACATATAATTGTTTCAGTCCTCATACTGAAGCGAAAGATGGGTGACAGGTGCGTAAACTTAATGAACATTCTAGACTAGATACCCCCCCCCCCCCACACACACACACACACTGCGTTTTCCCCTCTATCTCTTTCAGGGTTATTACCGCTGCGCTTACGCGAAATATTCCCCGTGTCTATTGTCAACAGTCCCCAGCGAGTTTGCATTACATTCTTCAACTTCTTTATATTACATGTATATTGGCGTACTCAGGGACTGCTTTTGCAGAATCCTCATACATATTAATTTTTTAAATTACATGCAATACTCAATTTTTGGACCACATGTATCGTGAAATAATGTAGACTACTGTTTGCATGGCCCACTTTTTGTTTGGTGTCAATACTTCGATTACAATGCAATATAAAAAGCAATAGAGTTTCCGAAAAATAAACTCTACTACAAATTAACCGTCTCTTGTTAAACACTAACGTTGGAAGCTGACCAAAAAAAAAAACCACAACAACCAAAAAAAACAAAAACAAACAAAAAACAAAAAAACAGAGGAAATTTCGCAAGTATTTAAAAAAAATTTTAATTTATTTTATTTCAAACAAATATTATTGGCTGGCTCAGAGGAAACATTGATATCATCTGACCCAACTCGAAGATAATGTTGGTTCAGTGAGATATTATAATATTACAATCTTTCATTTTTTCTTCCAATTTAAGCCAAAAAAAAATATCGTTCAGATTTTTAACGCATCTAGTAAAAGCATTTTTACCCCGATTCTACACAGCTGCACAGTTAACTGGGTGCCTACTGTTCTTCAGTGGTTCGTTTAAACTATGGCCAAATTAAACAAGCATGATAATAAGATGTAACATGTCATGTCACCCACACCTCAGGTCTAGACATAATTAAGTTTATATCTTGGTCATGTAATAGTAAGTGAATGAGTAAGTCAATTTTGAAAAGTTGGTCAACTTGGTCTGTATTTAAAAAAGCATAAAACAATATTGGTCTCTCCTCTGCGCATAAAAGAACAAAACGATGTTGCTCCCACCTCTAACGTCTCCACGATTACGAAAATCGATAGCGCTAAATTTAATTACTGCGAATATAATTTGAAACATCGGGTCTAGGGGTGCGTTTCACAGTTAAAGTGTCGCACGGTTGGATCAGATCGGTAACAGCCATAGCCTTCCGTTAAAACCGAAAGAGTTCACGAATATTTAAAAAAAATGTAACAAACGAGAAAGAGAAAGTGTAACGAAGGATAAAGCGTATCAAATAACCCATAATTATTCTGACAAATAAACGTGGCCGCCCCACTCATTTTAGCAAATTCTAAAGATGTGTCAACACCGACCGCAAATCGAACTTTTTTGTCATCTCATACCAAGAACTAGCGCCGATCGCGGTCGATTCACGCGATCGTAACTGCTCTAAATTTATGCTAAAAGCCAAGACTGAAAAGACAGCAAGGGTCATGCTTTTTGCATTGGCCGCTGTCATCAGGAGGGATGGGAAAAAACGTCAAAAGAGTTTTTTTTTTTTTTTTACTATAATAATGAAAAAGTCAATTGTGACGTGACACAAAAGATTGGGAGAATATGGACATAGAAATACTAGAATGCAACAAAGGTCCTTAAAAATGTGGAGATTATTAACCCCACAAACTAAGGTAAAATGAACATTCACTGCATTCACTAGTAAGAGGCTTGCAAGCTGTGGTTTGGGCGGCTATTGATTAAGCCGAGCCCCTGTCGAGAGCCCAATAGGATTGCAACTGTGTAAATACAATATGTGACCCATAGGAAACTAGATACAGTATAATATACTATAACGTATTATGTTTGTATATAAATTTTGTTAAAATATCATCACAATTTCTGAGAAGATAAAGGGCTTCGATGCAATGGTTAAACAACAACAACAACAACAACAACAACAACAACAACAACAACAAAAACACAAAAAAGGAAGAAAAAAAAGAAACAAACAAAACGGAGGAGAAAAACGACAGTGTGTTACAACACCAAAAAAAACAATCAACAACAGATCTTTCAATGCAGGGTGTCTGCCAGGGAGGTGAAGTTAGGATAGAGCCTTATAAATACCATTTTAAGATATAGATTTATGGAAATAGAAAATGAGCTGTAGCTTGGTGAGATAATGTTGCTTTAACGACCCCAAAAAATCTTTTGAACTGATAGAACACTTGCATTATCACAAAAAAGTGAAATATGACGCACCAACCAACTACACTGGATAATTAATTTATATTCAAGCCTTTTTTCTTTCCAATTTCTAAAATGCGTTTTAATGTTTTAAATTTTACAAGTAAACAACTGTAATCTTAGAAGATTATTAGAAACAATTTAAGAACTGAGCATTTTCGTTTTTCTTTTCTTTATCTTTTCGACATACAACCTAATGGTCGTTTAAAACGAGTCAACATGGTATTGATAAAAACTTTTAAACAGATGTATGAAAAATTTGAACACAAACATTTAAAAAAAAATGCATTTTCAAAAGTCTTGGCTGCAGATATATCATATTGAACAAATTATTCAATTCAAAACGAAAGTCATTTAAGAAATGTATGGGCATGTAAAGTAAAAGAAAAAAATTTCCTTCACTTGAGTAATATATTTTTAGAATTTAAGATGCAATATGATAATGACTCTATTTTTAATTATTTGAATTTACTTTTTTCTGACCAACTTGCCTTAATATTCTGATACATAAAATCACACCATCTTTTACTATACATAGTTAATGCTCCCACCTTATGCATCGTCATAACTGATGAAATCTATAAAACCTATAAAAAATTTGTATCCTGAAATAGTTATACCACAGAATTATTTACGTTTGTCCTTAAAGCTGTATATAAACATGCAAACCACAATAAAAATATATCACATAACCATACACATAAGTGGCTGCCCTTGCGAATTTAGTCCAGACATTGTTCAGAAACTAATTTGGACCTTTAGGTGATATTAACATGATAAGCTGGATTCTAAATGCAGCTGGACAAGTTGCTTGTCCATAATGAATGATTTGGAACCGTAATAAGTGTTTTTAAAAATGGCAACTTTCATTACGGATTTTTTTAGGCAACCAGGGTAAGGCAAGATAAGATAAGACAGGGTAAGGCAATGAGACACAAGTAAGAAATTTGACTTTTTGAGTAAATATGAGTGTGTTCAGGGGAGCTCTTTGCTCAATGGTTAGGGTGCTGGACTATTGCTGCGCAGGTGGTTCAATAGCCGACCACTTTTTTTCTGAGCCGCACCCCCCCTCCCCCTCAACGTTGCACGGAGAGCATGGGAAAAAAAAAAAAAAGAACATGCTCAAAAGCATTTTAAAATACAATTTAAGAGATTGAAAAGGTATAACTCTTTTATTCATAGAACCAGTTAAAAATCATCTTCATTCAAAGAAAAAAAATCATAATAGAGTAATTATTACTGTTTAGCTCTATCTCAAAACTTATATATTAAAGCGCCTAAATTGAAAGTCACATTTTACTTTTTTTTTTTTTATTTCTAACAGCACCATTCAATGTGCAACATGACCATCTATTTATTAGAAAAGCTTAAAAAAAAACAAACACAACTGGACTCACTTGGCCTGAAGTAGTAGGCGGGTGGGGAGCCATCCAGACAGCGGGCCCCGCGGGGTTCTGAGAAGGACCTGGGAAGAGTGACGCGCTCCAGGTCTCCATCGCTCTCAAGGTGCATGTGAACAAATGTCACTTTGATTTGTGACACCAGCCGCACAACGCAGAGGACGAGGACAATCAGAACAAGGAGCAGGAGGTAAACATAAAAACGACGAGAGCAAAGAACAGGCGGCAAAAGCTGTGGCCGGCTGATCCTCACTGGCACAAAGGCCATGTTGTCTGCCTTGGCTGCGGGCTTCAGAGTCAAAGATATATCACTCATAGACTTGGAGAAGAGAGTATTTAAGTCTGGATTACTTCCAGATATAGAGGCCACAGGTGTTATAGTACCTGGCCTTGCAGGAAATATGCGTCTGTTCTTGTGCAGATTGGCTCTGAAAAAAAATGGAAAGGAAAAGAAATGCAGGTCACAAACAATATTGCTTAATTGAATACTACAAGATTTACATTGCAGAAAACAAAACTTACAAAATAAATTTAATTTTTTGTATTTAATTTAATTGAACTTGGAAAAATGTGCTCATGTTTTCAATGGGAACAACAATGTAATAAATTTTCTTGAAAGCTGTGATTTATTTGCATCTCTAAGCCTATGAAACTGGTTTTCAAGAGAGACTTTATATAGGTTTTCCTAAACTTTAAGAAGCTTAAACAATTTACCTCACTTAAAATAGTTATATTGTTTATATCAAATTTTAGTTAAAAAAAAAAAAAAAAGAGAAATAGTAACAAGTATGGACCAATCAATATTACCGCATTGAATGGTTCAAAAGGGATGTGATATAAAACAAAACTATTTCTAGGATGCCAAGTACAAGATATTTTAAAATCTCATCATAAATACTTTCTAAGAAACTACTCAAGCCTGCTGTAATATCAGACTGGATCACTCTTACTCCTTGGATTGTTTAGGATTTTGTAACCTTTTCTAAAAGAACTTGTGTTTTTTTTTCAACACATTAACTATTTGATCCTTTCCTTGCTTTTCTCCAGTAAGTAAAATTTTCTGCTCATTTTGCCCTGAGCACTGGCTGAGTTTGGGCACTCTCATTTGAACGAAGGCAAACTCGGATCAATTTTAAACCAGATAAGATTTGAAGCCCAACATTCCTGTTTGTAAAACCAGAGCACTAAGTGATTTAAAAAGTATTGGTGTTTGTTCTGCCCGACTGACCTCTAGTCCCCTGTTCAAAGCTGCTCTGTTTTATAATACCCAGGCTTATAATATCCCATATAATTATATATAATATATATATGCTAATTAATCTATTGATAACTTTACACAAAACATGCTTCCTCTATCCATACTTTATTCCAGAACACATTAAAAAAAAAAGCATCATCTTTTTTTTCTGCCTCCAACTGTAGATCTAGACAGTTTTGAAGAAAATTAATATCTACTTTGATTAGTTACCTAGGTCTGAATAAATATTTCAAGTAGGGATTACTCTGGACACACACTGTAGATCTAAATGTCTACAAGATCTAGATATCTATATCTAGTGCTGTGTAAAGTATTCTGGTGTAATTTCTATTTGAAAAAAAAACACAACAAAACAACAACAAACAACTAAACTATCAATACAAACAATAAAAAGAAATATTTTAAAGTATTTTAAGTCAAAGTGCGACTAATCTAGATCTAGGATCTAAGTCAATAAACCTTCATAGAAAAAAACTTTGATTTTATTTATAAGACAAAATGTAAACTCACATTGGTTTAATCTGACTTGGCATTTTGCATTTTGATAAACAGGAATATATCCAAATAATATATCTAGATCTAGAACAACATTTAGCTTTAGACCCAGATTCATATGGAACAATATTATTTCCTTCATCCCCAAAGAAAAAAAATCTAGATCTAGATCTAGATTAGCCTTGATCTTGATCTTAGATGTTTAGGCCTACAAGATAAAGATAAAGGCGGATTTGATCTCGGATTTTAAATCTCTGGTCTAATGATGGATTGCAAGTAGCATAAGATCTATATCCTGCACATCTAGAGTTAACAATCGAAATGTATTGCTCGAGAGAGGAAGATATGCTTAGGTATGATTCTTTGCAGTGAGGGTGAAACTGAAATGAGCAGAGACTGATTATCTCACTCTCAGCCGGACGGCGGTCATGACAATCATCGTAAATAAAAGGGGAGTCTATTCGCACCGTACATTATAAGCTTACGCGTTCTTCCTCGGTATTTTTTCTCAAATTCAATGTATTGAATATTATCAACATATTTGATAACTTCCAGGTTTGGTTCTCAGGCTTTCAGATATTCTTTTTATTTATATGCTTTTTTTTGCATGTATAATTCCAATTAAAACAACAAAAACAACACCACAAAGTCTTCCTCTAAAGTTTCAAAGTGAATGTGAACCTTGTATACATTTTTAAGAGTAGCCTACCTTAGCCTTATTGTGTGAAACTCCGAAAGCAGAAAGCCAGAAACTGATGTTTTTGAACTGTAACAGTTAGGCAAATCCATTTCACCTTTTTTTTTTTTTCTTCCTCATGTCATATCTTTAAGATAACATACATATTTATATATCCCTCCAAAGCTTCCAGTCTTTACATTCCCAGCCCCGTATTAGATTGAGATCTAGATGCATACTCGCTCAAATTTCCCCTTTAGCCTAGACTAGAGATACGGCCAAAATTCTATTAGATGTCTAGATTAACTCTACTGAGATAGTTCTAGACATCTATTCTAGATGTAGATCTAGATCTAGTTATTATATGGCACTACCCTTCTAGAATCGGGGACCATCCAATTAGATTTTGGTTTGATAGCTTCGGATGCTTTCTTGACTAGCCATCTATATTTAAATTTAAATCTAACTTTGAATCATATAATCTAGATCTCGTACTGTAGGTAGGCTAGGCTTCTTTTCTCTAGTCTGGAAATCATCTAAATTTCAGCACAAAAAAGGTGCATTTATCTTTATTCATGGAGGATAGAGTACACAATGAATTGTCACAATTTCTAAGTCTTCATGCCTTGGAGGAATGCATAAGGTATATTTAGATCTGTGTTGATTTTTAAGTGAAGTTGTACACTACCTTTTTTTTAGCCCTTCTTCATCATGAACACTTTTCATTGACTGCCTTGCACTTTAACAATATCTAGGACAAGGAGCATATATAGTACAATACCCAGGTTTTAAAATGCCAGGCTCAAAGCATTTTACAATGTCAAAACTAATGATGTAGGACTATGAAACATTTAAAAATTGTAATAATAATTAAATGCATGTACTAACTAAAATGTAAAACTGATATTAAGTGACATTTCTGAAACAGTATGAATGATACTTTTTACTCTACCATTTGTTTTTAAATTCATGAGCTTAACAGTCAGAAACAATTTTTCCAATATTTGTTTTAATTGATAAGGCTTGATTTTTATAAAACAATTTGGAAAGAAGCTTCTCTTTAGAGATTTGTTAAAATCACAAATAAAGCAGTTGAGTTTATTATCATCAGCCTGACATTCCTTAAGCAAATCAGTTGGTAAGGGATCTAGTTCACAAGATTTTGGTAAGACAGCACATTTGGCAAATTCATATATATAGTCAACTTATCTTCTAGGTCTAAAAAGTGTACAGCTTTATATGGTTTAAAAAAAATCAGTACTAGTAGTGTTAGTAAAGTAGAATTGTACATTATCTTTTTCTTGGCTGGTTGTAAACGATGAAAATGAACCAAGCCAAACGTATAGATTTTAAAACTATGGTACAAAAAGGTTTGTTTCCCTTTGATAAAGTTAAAAAATTAATTAAAAAAGATACCCATCTCTATCATAATCAATTTAGTATAACCGACACATTGTAAATAAATCAAACAGTATTTAAAAAAATGGATCATAGTAATAATTACACTTTTACTTTTATCTTCTCTTTGCAGCAACATCGATGAGATTGTCTTGGCTTACTTAGTAGGAGTTGTCGAGCTGGCTAGTCAGGGGGATGATGGGACAGACTTTGAGGACGTTTTGGACATGATGAATGCTTACTTGCCAGGATTTGAAAAAATTGACAGGTAAAAACATCAGACAAGAAGTCTTGTTTACATTTTGAGAGGAAATAAATTATTTCCTTATAAATGATCAACTCATTTTTTTTATTGGTTATTATACTTATACATGTAATTTCATCGTAAAATCTTTGTGAAAAATTTTGAACAATGTACATTTATTTCTATAATTACTTCAGCATGATTTAATATAGTCTTCCTTTTATCCATCATCAGATCAGATGTTATACAATGGATGTTTGGTTTAGCAGACAAACTTGCCAGCAAAGAAATTGGTATGGTATTTATTCAAATGCTTGGAAATAAGTGTTAAATGTATCATGTGATCTATGTTGACATAGAATTGTTATAATTGCAATCATGATTCCATCAGAGATCATAGAATTTAAACTTCTCCATATCAAAATCTGATAGCTACCGCTTACAACATTAAATGTAAAGTTAACATAATCTGCTATATAGAACAACAGCTTGTCATTTCTCAATGGATGTGAAGTATTTTTTCCTTAATTTGAGGATCAAACTTCTTTTACTAACGGTTAAAATTTTACGAAGAAACATTATCATGCTTGAAAAAAAAAAGTCAATATTTTTACATTGAATAGATTTAGAGTTCAATATTAAATTGCTTGATGTTCAAAGTAAAGAAAAAAATTCAATTATAACGTACTTGCAGTTACAGATGGCGTAAGTCTAGAGCAGCCTGTGGAACCACATACCAGAGCTATGCCTGTCACAGATAATGTACCAAACGGAGACTGTGAATCTCAGCTGCACTCCATGACACAACGACGGACCTTCCCACTCTATGACTTCTCAAACTCTGTTGCTATTTCTGGACAACAAACCACTGTAAAAAGTTTGAGCCACTCATGTCAAATTGCCTCAGATCATCAACCATCTAACCTAAGCAAAGACAAATTGGAAGGTACATATCAGGAGAGACAAAGTAGATGGTTGCAATAAAATTAGATTTTAGATTTTGAATTAAGAAAGCAGTAAAACAAATAAATATGCAATTTTCTGTAGAAATCCTGAAGTAAAAAAAGTGTTGACTTCATAAAATGAAATCCTTTATAGTGATTAAAGTAAAAAGTGCTGGAGATACTTGTAAAATATTTATATAACAAGAGATAGCACTCAGACTATGTCATAATTGAAAACCTTCTTGATTCACCTATGTGCAGATAGTTTGATATAAACCCTTTAATTTGTTTCGTAGTGTAGAATATCATCTTTTTGATTTATATACCCGAAAATATCCTGTAATATTACATTCATAAATGTTTTCAATTTGAATGTTTTCATTGGTCTAAATCTAATAGGCACTGCATAAAGATAAAATGTATCTTTTCAATAATGTTTGAATATAAAAGGTATATCTTCAAATTATTGTCCTTCATTCCTTAACCTAGATATACAGTATTATAGTTTTTGATTTTGGACGATTTTTTTTCTTCTCATTACTTAATTGTAAATAATATTAATATTAAGTTATGATTCCAATGTATTGAGACATTTTTTTCTGTTATATAATACATCGATTAAAAAAAACTTCCTTTTAAGTAGCAATGATGATGCACTTTGTATAAACTAGAGATGATATTAATTTCTAGGAACCGTCTCCCCACAAATGAAAGACAAATCAACTGAAGATGGACAGAGAATACAGAGGCATCCCAACTCTAAACCAAACAACTTTCATTCAGACAGTTTTAATGAAAAGAAAAGTCGGAGCAAGCGCAAGAGCAGACAGCTCAGCTGTTCATCTCAAGAGAGCCAAGAGGACTCAGCTGTTGTAAGTCGTAGATTTTTGTTTCCTCTTTAACCTTCATTGCCACTTGTTATTTGTATTACTTATAACCCACTCGTTGCTGTTTTTCACCCGTGATCCTTAAGAATATTATACAGTGGAACACACTTAAACCGAAAACGGCTGAACCGAAAAAACGGCTAAACCGAAAAGAAATCGAAATAATTGCGGGTTTCCTTCTTTTTTCCTTATATGAAACCTACGGTAAACCGAAATCGTCGGCCAGCATACTATCGCTAAACCGAAAAGAAATGACTAACTTCATGCCGCTGGGTGGTAGAGTTTCTCGAAAAATCAGCGTATTCGGACAACCCTTTCCCTCCCTTATGCAATGCAGTACCCCTGCCAGTCGTGAGTCATCAAATCTACCACTAACAAAGCCCACCGTCACCACTCTCTTGCTAATCAGCACCACCATTATGCTTACGTTTACACGCTGATCATCGTGAGCCACCAGTGCCTAGGCCCATGCAGTCTCTAACACTAAAAATTAATGTGCGTAGCCAAGCAGACATTGTTGCATCACTTTTTACGGTACACACTGATCAGCGCGTGCCATCAAGACCTAGCCCAACACAGTCTCCAACACTGAATGTGCGAAGCCAAGCAAACATTGTTGCATCACTCATCACTGTCTGTGCGCATGTGATCATAGACCGGGCTGGCTGAGTGACTGCTCGGTGGACAAACTTAGGCGATGCTAAATTGTTTGCAGTGGTACAGGCTCGCACACGCATTGTTATGGTTACTAGATCTAGGACGAGGGGTCAAGGGTTGCCTTGAAATTGAAAGGGGAGAGTGAGAGAGAGAGAGAGAGAGAGGTCATTAAAAAGATGGAGAGAAAGAGCTAATGAGAAAGAGGGAGGGGATCATTAAAAACATTGAGAGAGAGAGAGAGAGAGAAAAAAAAAAAAGAAAGAGAGAAAGAGAAAATGAGAAAGAGGGAGGGGATCATTAAAAAAAAAGAGAGAGAGAGAGAGAGAGAGAGAGAGAAAGAGAGAATTGGGAGAGGGGGATGTAATTAAAAAGATCGAGAGAGATGTGTTGAATGAGTGAATGAAAGGTAAAAGTAAAATGAAGAAGACTAGTCTAGATCTAAATCTAGATCTTGAGAAAGAGAGAGAGAGAGAGAGAGAGAGAGAATGGGAGAGGGGGGCAGAGACAGAATGACAGGGAGATAAAGAGGAATCTTAATTTAGCAACTGCTGTCATTCTTTAAAAACCTAATCGAAAAAAAATATGCCCGATGTGCTATTGGTAAGGAAAATCCGTTTGGAATGAGATTGGATATTTTACATGTCTGTGATTAGAACAAAAGTGGCAAAACAAAACAATCAGTCGCAAACACGAAATATCGAACTCTACATTTTCAGCAATTCTTGGCATTAGAGAAAACATAGAAAAGTCCAAAGAAATTCCAGATTTGTTCCCACATTCGAATAGAAAAGAGACAAAAACAAACGAAAAACAAAATGACACAGCAGACACACAAAGCAAGAAAATTCAAATTTCGTGGCTTGTGTCCCTTTCGGTTTTTTTTTCGTTTTGTCTTGACTATGTTTAAACCAAAATATGTTTAAACCGAAATTGAAATTAGACCCCCTAAAATTTCGGTTTAAACGTGTTCCACTGTAGTAGTAGTAGTAGTAGTAGTAGTAGTAGTAGTAGTAGTAGAGTATTATATGTAATGTATTCCACTGTAGTAGTAGTAGTAGTAGTAGTAGTAGTAGTAGTAGTAGTAGTAGTAGTAGTAGTAGTAGTAGTAGTAGTAGTAGTAGTAGTAGTAGTAGTAGTAGTAGCAGTTGTTGTTGGGTTAGCTGTTGGGTTGGTTTAACGTTCAACAGCAAAACTGTATAGGCTATACTGTGGACGGGCCCCAAGACGGACTTCTCACAATTTTATGTGCTGCCACACACGAGACAGGGCGGGGATACCGGTCAGCCATTCACATTATACTGACACCGACCCAACCAGTAGGGAACGCAACAGTCAGGATTCGAACTCGGGACTTTTTGCGTCGGAAGCCGATGTTTTTAACAATAGTAGTAGTAGTAGTAGTAGTAGTAGTAGTAGTAGTAGTAGTAGTAGTAGTAGTAGTAGTAGTAGTACCGTAGTAGTAGTAGTAGTAGTAGTAGTAGTAGTAGTAGTAGTAGTAGTAGTAGTAGTAGTAGTAGTAGTAGTAGTAGTAGTAGTAGTAGTAGTAGTAGTAGTAGTAGTAGTAGTAGTAGTTCTTCATTGTAAATAATATTAATATTAAGTTATGATTCCAATGTATTGAGACATTTTTTTCTGTTATATAATACATCGATTAAAAAAAACTTCCTTTTAAGTAGCAATGATGATGCACTTTGTATAAACTAGAGATGATATTAATTTCTAGGAACCGTCTCCCCACAAATGAAAGACAAATCAACTGAAGATGGACAGAGAATACAGAGGCATCCCAACTCTAAACCAAACAACTTTCATTCAGACAGTTTTAATGAAAAGAAAAGTCGGAGCAAGCGCAAGAGCAGACAGCTCAGCTGTTCATCTCAAGAGAGCCAAGAGGACTCAGCTGTTGTAAGTCGTAGATTTTTGTTTCCTCTTTAACCTTCATTGCCACTTGTTATTTGTATTACTTATAACCCTATCGTTGTTGTTTGTCACCTGGTGACCCTTAAAGAGGAAGGAATATTGCGAATGGCAAGAAATATTTATGTAATAAGTATATCTATCTATCGATCTAGCTATCAATTAATTCACTTATCTGTGTGTTTATATGTACATATTTATATATCAATTTCTCTCTATCTATAAATCAATCTCTCTATTCTCTGTCTCTGTACAAGTAAAACTATTTTTACCTCCAGCAATGTTACTCTACCTTTCTATCATCTCTATTTATTGATCTATTTATCTAAGTGGATGAAAAAAAAAGAAAAAGAAAAAGAGAAAAGAGAGGAATAAAGAAGTATGAAGTAAAATGAAAATCATATGGTTTGGAAAATCCCCCCCACAAAAAATGTATAAATTAATATTTTCAAAAATTAACAACACAGATAGAAACACAAAACAGATATTGAGGAACACATATTGGTTTTGCTCTTAATTGGCACCAACAAAAAGAATTACGCATATTTTTGACAGCCCAGGTGTTTCTCTCCCACAAAAGGCGGTGAAGGTTAATTTAATTTAGAAAACGTGAACCCAATAAAAATTGAAGAGTAATTTTGTATGATTGACCAGAACAACTGGATTTAAAAAAATCACCCAGACAATTAAAAGCTGATTTAGCTGCTTAGCTTGATTTCTTTTGAACTTCCAAGTTTGGCCTCTGAAATCTCGCCCCACTGGGGACAATGTGGCTCAATGTCAGTGCATATAGTTGATATTCCTTGGTTCGATCCATGAGCAAATTTTTGTTTTCCTTCCAGCTGATTGGTGTCAGTATAATGACAGTATAATGTGACCGTCTGACAAAAGTCCTGTTATCCCTGATTTGTCTCTGAATGGCAGCAACAAATTGTCAGCCCTTAGTCTTGAGACCCATGTGCTACTTAACCTTGTTGCTTGAAAGAGAGACTGTTAGTTGCTTAATTGACCTCGTCAGCACTTTGTAGGCTATATTGTGGACAAATCGTAAGACTAAAGACTGACAATTTTATGTGCTGCCACACACAAGACTGTGCAGGTAGACCTGGACACTCCAGTCTCAGCCGGTCACATTATACTAAAATCGGCCCAACCTGTAGGGGACGAAATCGGTGAAAACCAAACCAATCTCTCTTCTTGCAGATAGAAGAAACTGACTCTCCTGAGACAGAGCCGCAGATCTGTGCCCTGCTGGAAATGTTCCCCTCCGCGTGTTCGATGGAAGCGCGTCACTGTCTGCGTCTGGCAGGTGGGGACTTAGACCGGGCTGCCCAACTTGTTCTGGACCGACAGGAATCAGGTCAGGCTATTGCAGCCGGAGGGAACGTCACAACCAAGGTGGGTGGTTTACAGTAATGCCAATTTTCCAAAAACGTACGGATTTTCAATAAAAGAAAAAAAAACTGGCTGGTCAGAGTTCAGTAAATGCTCTATATAACTTTTTTTTTGTCATAATGTTTTGAGTAGAGTGCACCATTGAATGATTATAGCATCGTATATATTTTTTAAAATTTTCATTAGTGATAGCCAGGTCTTTCTGTTCTACCAATATGCTCTTATTTCCTGATAATGATACATATGTTTTTGCAATGTTGTCATATATTGTATACATTTGTTGGTTACGTAATTATGTGTGAAACAAAATATGAATGCCTTTTTTTTAATTTAGAGTTGCTATCTGAAACTATATTTCAACTTTCAGAAGAAAAACCACAAAGCCAAAAAAGGAACCTGCTTTAAATTGGATGATGATAGCATCAAATTATCTGTATTAAAAAAGTAAGTTTTCATTCATAGTATCTAGGTTACCATTAGCATTTTTATTTCATGTGTAGTGAAGAATTTTTTAAAGCACATTTGTGCAATAACCTTATCATTCAGAATTACTTATTGCCTCAAATTGAAAAAAATACTGCACACGATCAATGCTATTAAGTTCCAATTAAAAAGCAGTACAATTGCCAGTATTCAGGAAAGTGCTCATTTCCATAACTTAGGGTTTATTTTGTAGTCAGATTCATCCTACTTGTTTTTGTATTTATGCTGCAAAATGAAAGTGAAAACCAATAAATATAGTACAAATAACAGAGATGTTTACGTTTAAATTTTTTTTTTTCCTTCATACTCATACACTCAATTTAATTAGCGATATTGTGAAAGTCATGTCCTTTTTTATGAACATTTCAAATGGTAGAGAACATTTCATTTATTGAAGACAAATTTAAATGTATCGTTCTCTGCATTCAACACCAATGCAGGAAGTTATTTAATTTTTGGTGTTCAATTTAGATTATAATTGTTTGTCAATATAAGAGAAATCCATTTTTCGTTGTAAAATTATCTTTTAGACCTTTTTGTTTGTTTGTTTTGTAAAATAAAAAAAGAAAACAGAAAAGTATGTGTGTCTTAAAAATGAAATCTTCCACTACAGATATTCGTTTGTTGACACAGAAGAAGACAAAAGAACGTACAGGCCTCCACCACCTAAAGGGGTAAGACTTTAAAAAATAAAAGACTTGCATAGCTTTACTGTCTCTGATTAAAAACTATTAATCATCCAATTAGACAAGCACACAGATATACTCCTTTTCAATCTTGTTTTATGAGGAAAGTTGCAGTTATATGAGTTATGAGTGAATGTAATAATGTTGCAGTAACCTATATCTAAGTACATGAAGTCTGATGTCTCTTTGCTGCATCAATTGGCCCAATATTTTGAAAATTTAGCATTCCTTTACACTCTGTTCCCACTTATTGCATATAGGATCCAATGTTTGGGAATCTGAATTTGCTGAATTATCTGTTTCTCATATATCACAAGGTTTTCTGGGTTTTTAACTGTTTAAAACTTCTTTTCCAGGAGGCGAAAAAACTTGTGCGCTACAGAGATGGTCAAATTGTGAGCATGAAAGGTGAACGGTTTTCAGAAATCAAGAAAAACACAAATGAAATGAAGTCATAGGAGGAGAAGAACCATTATCAGTTGTTATTTTTATCAAACTACAAGAAATTACAAATAACAAATATGCATTAGTTTGTGTTCAATACGTATAACCATATGTTGATGAATTTGTTTGATTTTGCCTAATTTTTAATCTCATGAACTTTCATTTGATATTATTTTAACTTTAAATTTAAAACTACACACACATACACAAAAAATAGAATTTTTTTTTTTTACTGAATAATAAATGAAAGTATCAAGGTAAATATCACTTAATGCCTTAATTGCTGGTGCAAAATGCATGGATAATTTTAGATAATTGTGAGATTTAACAAGTTAAATCCCACCTATTTATTTTATCATATTCTGAAAAAAGCAGAAATATTTGTTTAACTCTCAGTACTAAAGGGTTGATTTTCAGGAATTTTAATTTGCATTTGAAAAGAATAAAAAGGCTGGAATTAAGATACTTTTTTTTTTACTGTTTAAAAAAAAAGTAGAGATTCGAAATGGGCATTGAGAGTACTAATACAAAGCTTTATGAAAATTTCTTCAAACCTGAGAGATGCCTTGTTTTGTATACAATAAAACCAACAGCCTACAGAGAGAAACATGAGACAAATATCATACAAGTAGACTAAGTCTTTCCTAGAGCACCATTGCACTATATTTACATTTTTAAGTGCATAACAGCATTGGCTGTGCTTTCCTGCTCTTTTAACATTTCCTATGCTTTTAGTTTTTGGCATTCATGTTAGCACCATGTATATTTTTACTTTCCTCCATACTTTAATGTTGAGATCATTTCTAGTCTAACCGAGGTGGAAATGAAAGTAAAATTTCTTTAAGATAAAACTGCTTTTCTCTTTCACTCCGTTATGAAACGCATTTATAAGTTAAAGAAACGGCAGGTAATATTTTTATTTGTAATTTTTCATGAAAGATCATAAATGACATGCCTCTTCTTTCCCTATATTTTATGAAGGAAAATGGCCACTAAGCTGCATGTCTTTATCCTTTTGTGTAGTTTAATTTGTTCATTCCTGCTTTGTCAATGCATAACTAAAAATTCATTTATACAGTATTAATACAAATTCATATATAAGAAGTAAAGTTTGTGAGGCTGCTGATTTGTCGCAGCTGCTTTCAAAATATGCTACTTGTACTGAATTTTGCCCTTTGCTTTAGTTTTGTTTTATCCTTCTTAAATGGGCAGTAATGCACCCTTTTTAACCTGAGAATGTTTTTTTTTTTATAGCTCTTATTGTTTCCTGTTTTATGCCATGCTCTAACAAAATAGATCAAAATACATGTATTCCAAATCAATACATTCTAATTTTGTTCCCTGTTGCAATGGTTGCTTTTATTATTATGTTTGATTCCTTTACAAAAAAGAAGCTTCTTTGCTATTTTCTGCATTGTTTTTCATGTACACGCTGACATCTACATTTTTCTTAAATTTAAAATTATGGTCTGCGATTAAAATTGTAGCTTAAGAATTTCTGATGAACAAAAACAAGACATGGAAATACATTTTTTTTTCATCATTGAGTCTAATCTTTTTTTTTTTTTTTTTTCAGGGACAATTTATCAGCAATTAATAGCATGAAGATGTTTTTTGTTTTGTTTTGTTTTTTCAACTTGCCCTGATCAAATAATTCATTTGGTGTTACTTATCTCTCTACACATGTAAAAAAAAAAATTTTTCTTAATGGTTTTTTTTTAAACTCACCTATTCCATTTTACACCATCTTTACCTCATAATGGATTAATCAAAAAGCATCCACACAATATCAAATGTGCAGTTTGACATTCACTTCCTTGTGGATGGAATTGCAATGGAATGGTTGCTCTGTTACAGCTCGTGGCACGGGCAATGAAGGTTAGGCGCTTTGATAACAGCCACTAACAAACTTTAAAACAACAAATGGCACTTACAATCCATTACAAAATGATATTTTCAAATTTGCAATGAATGTTTTAAATACCACTATATGTTCATGTATTTATATTCTTCTTTTTTATTTTTGTATTGACATATTAATCTAGTATTGAAAATGATTTGGTAAAAATGTAAACCAAGTAAACATGTATTTGATTGATCATGGACATGGTCTATGTTGCGAAGACTGAGACTGTAAGAGGCATACTGCCATTTATTGTGTTCTTGATAAAGACTTTATCTCAACTGCCTGTGGAATATTTTTTTCAATTGTTTTATTTTTACTGAAACATTTTCTTTCAACGCCTAAAACCCATGAAATATTCATAATTTTTTGAAAATGTGGTGCTTTCCTTAAATCTTAATAATCTTACAAATTTTGAAAATAGCCTTATACTAAATGATAAGAAGAGTGTTATTAAAACTTTACTTATGGAGATAATGGTTTCCATGGCAAAGCAAGAGTTGGTGTCAATCAAATTTAGGTGGAAAGTTATGAATTACTATAAATAATGTAAACTATAGATTGTGGCATAACACAGGGCTTTATCAATATTTTTTTTTTTGTAATAGAAAAACTGTATGCAAAATACTTAATGGCGATGTTGTGTAAAACAGTCTCATGGGTTATTGTGTTATTGTTTTATACATTAAATTCGAATCTCTTAAATGTAATCAAATCCTTTTTTAAAGGAATGAAACAATTCATATGATGACATGTAAATGTTACACTTTTTCATAGTCAAAGACATGGTAGATTTTGTGATTTTTCTGCATATTAAACACACTTGATCTCCAGTGTTTTAACCACCATTGCTTATGTGATTGTTAGTAATTTTTATGTTGTAAAACTATTTTTACCAATGCATTAATCTCAATTTTTCACTTTTTTATTTTATAAAAATTATGAAGTGCTATTAAAAATGAACAAAACAGTTTTGACAACTTTTTTGGTGTGGTTTTTAAAATCGTTTCTTTTGCACATAATTTAAGCTTGGAGGAATTGAATATCTCTTAATAAACGTGAATTTTTAAATTTGATAGTCATAGTCTTAAAATAATTCATGACAATAATAGATCAATATGAAAGCAATACATGTGAGGATTTTCTTTGCTTTTGTTTTCTTTTATTATGTGCTTCATTACCACTGCCCCTTCAGTTTATCCTAGGTTCTGCTCTTAAGGTATTAAGGTCTATGCAGATAAACAGATACATCCATACATTCTCTTAGATACTCTGTACTGCTAGACTATAAAATATGGATGGATCATTATCAGTGTTTTACCGAAGGGATGTGGAGTGTCAGACTATGAAACTAAATCGTTATATAACTTAAATTCTCATACAAAGGGCATATATGCATATTTTGTTTTATAGATCAAACTACATGAACCATACAAAACATAAACGAATTCAACAATAACATGTTTTGAAACCCACTGTTTATTATTTTATCAATGCGAGATTCAACAGTTTGAGACAAAGTGATCTGACCCATAGTGTCACATAGAACTTGCACTTTTTTGTTATTGTGTTCTCTCTTGATCATGAAAGCTCTCAATATTATTGCGAATTAAGGGCATGCCCAAACGTTTCAAACACTCAATGATATATTGTGTAGGTTTCAAAATTCAGTTGGTATTTTATAAAGATTGTAAGGGATAAAATAATTCCAACTGAAAGCTTGAGTAAAAAAAATAATGATAAAAATATAATGTACAACTGCCTAATCTTTAGCTACCCTACAAACTAAAGCACTGTTGAGATTTTGTTTCTTGTAATATAAACTCCTGTCTTTACAAATAACACGTTTTGAGAAAATTTAAAAAAAGTTAATACTTTAATTCCCAATAAACATTATTCTCGAATGGTGCCCAATTTATCCGAAGAAAAAATAAAATAAGGAGGGGCAAAGATTTAAGGATTGTCAACATTGTTATGTTACATTATACGAAATGTTAATTCTTTAAACTGGACTTGAAACTTCATAGATCAGCGTAACTATGATAGTTAAGTGACACTTATCCGATTTCATGTATAGATTATAACCATAATTGTGCGCCGTTGGGTCTCGTGGGGTGGGGGAAGGGGAGGGGGGAGAGGGAAGTTTTACAAAGGAAAAATGGATATTTAAGGGTTGCATACAATTTCAAAAGAGAAATACGTAAGAATTAAAAAAAACTATAATTGACGGTATTTTGATTTAAAAAAGAAAACAAAAACAAAAACGCTTTAGATCGTTTTTTACACCTTACACTCAACTAAGGTTAAGAGGGGCATTAATAATATCGGTGCGACTGGTTATTTCGTGTACACTGTCAGCCGTAAATACAACGTCGCAGTAGTTTACGACTTGTCGTAAGCCTTCTTATTCTAATATTCTTACGACGAGTCGTAAGGTACCACAAAGCTGTACTTATCGCTTTGTGTTTCTTAGCTTTAATTGCTCTAAAAACATAATTATTGAGAAGACACTAAACTGCCCTGAAGAACACAGTGGCCAACACATGCGCATTACACGTACATGCAGTTTTCTAAACCCTAACCGAAAAGATTGACGAGGAAGCGGCCTAGACTGCCGAAAGTTTTGCCGCTGGGCGGATCAGCGATGGTCAGTTCTACGTCATAGCACATGATCTCCTTCCTCGTGGACATGTCCGTGAGGCGGATGCTCGTCAGGTAGTCACCCTGAGGAACACAATGGAACGATTACAAAACAACGAAAACCTCATAATTCGAACTGCTTGGGACTGAACCAAAACTTCGAATTACAGAGCATTCAAATTATAAAGGACGACACGCATGAACCACAAAAATGGTTAAAACGTAAACAATTAATTACCTTATTTGAAAATGTGCAATATACATGTAATAACTTCCCATAGTTTTCGTTTTATAATAATCTTTTCCAAACCCCACTTCTTATAAAAGTAGCCTTGAGCAGCAATAAGTATACCAGCTTCGTTTACTACTGTATCAAATTTGGCGTCATTCACGTTTGGAGCACCACTAGTTTATACTGTGCTCTCGACACTAGCGTGTGAATGTAATGTCCAAACATCTCAAACATCCAATGTACCTTTGTGAAGGCTTTAATATTGTATTCAAAGTTTAATCGAAAAAGAAAAAAAAAACATTCGCAAAGGCTTTTAATTATTCGCAGTTTGTCCCTATGTTTTCGGAAAACTTTTTTTTCTTCAAATACACTTTAAACTTTATCATTATTTTAGTGATCGAAAGTCTGAACTTTTGTTGTTGTGGTTGTTGTTGTTGTTGTTGTTGTTGTTGTTGATAATTTTAAATTTTGAATAGAAGCAGGCCTACAGTTCAACTTTAAAACAGGGATATGAAAGAGAATCATGTTAGTTGGTACTTAATGCATATAATTATTGTGGCCATGATTCTTAACAGCAGCCTTTTGTGTGTAACGGAGACAAAAGAGTAAAAATGTTTTAACTATTTTGTCCTAAGGGCAATTTTGTTCTGTATTCGCAATCACGAAAATCATATTCTGCATTTTGGTTTTTATGTTACAGCTCCTGCCGCTCTACTTTTACTTCAGCTTCATCACACGATGTCACACAGTCGCTAAGCTGATGATAAAATCAAACTTTGTTCTGAGGCTAACGTTACCTCCACGCTAAGTCCAGTATTATTTTACTATCTTTTCTTAAAGATCTATTAAAACTTCGTTCACTGTTTCTATTTTAAAGGGGGGGGGGGGGCGGTGGCCCTGGTGTAGAACATCGGCTTTCGACGCAGAAGGTCTGGATTCGAGCCCTGGCGATTGCGCTCCCTACTGGTTGGATCGGTGTCAGTGTAATGTGACCGGCTGAGACAGGTGTCATGGTATCCCCGCCCTGTATCGTGTGTAGCAGCACATACAATTGTCAGACGTCAGTCTTGGGATCCGTCCACAATATAGCCTACATAGTGCTGATGTTGGACGTCAAACCAACTCAACGACAACAACAGTTTCGATTTTAAAACTGCACTTACACTGAACACCGAGGCTGGGAGCTGGAGAAAGTCCGTGTTGATGTTCACGACTGTCTGGGGGATTGTGTAAGTGCCTGCACTGATGGGGCAGGCGCAGGGGATTTTGTTACTGGTGAGAATATTTGGACACATCCCTGTGGAATTGGCCTGGGCGATTACGTCGCAGAACTTGCGGTAAGAGCTGAAACAGAGGGGGGAAAACAATATCAAGGGTTAATTATTGTCACCAGTTTAGTGTTTTGACGCAAAGTAATAACGTATTTATATATGTATAAATGTACATAACAAGGCAAAGTAACAGATCTGTGAAACTGTAAATTACTTTTTAAAAACTACGATTTCTACCTTTTAAAGCATTTTTATAATTGGATTACAGGCCAGAGGTAGTAATATATATATAAACAACAACAAGGAAACTGCATCACCATGGGTAAACGTGAAAACGAAAGGTAAAGTCTGATGATGCTTTTGAAGTGATGGCGGGAAAAATACCTGGTTTGCTCTAGATAATCCAGTATTTAGTTATATTTTCTGTTCATTTTCACAGGCAAAAGGCAAAAAAGACTTTTGTTAGTGTAATCGGTTAGCGCTCTGGACAAAGAGCACGGGTTCCACGGTTCGAATCCCAACGCTGCCCTCGTCTACATACATGTTATAGGATCGTTCTGGAAACCTAGGTGACGTAGAACTAATCAAATACTACTCGGGAGCAAAATGAGAATCTTGTAGAGGGTCAATGCATTAACTTAGATCTATTGTGTTTTAGTTCTGAAATTCCGGACATGTTCAATAGGATCACATAACCTATACTGTCGTTTCCGTTAAAACTTTGTATCCTATTTCCTTTAGTATGTATACTGTAACTCTACGTTAGACGCCTCGGCTTGATCCTAGGGCTAAAGGTGGCTCAGGGTCGGGATCTAGATATAGTCGTTTCTGTTTTAACTCGGCGAGGTTGACAGAGCTGAACCCTGCTTCAGGTTTTTGAACCTTAGGGAGAGAGAGAGAGAGAGAGAGAGAGAGAGAGAGAGAGAGAGAGAGAGAGAGAGAGAGAGAGAGAGAGAGGA
>RQTK01000489.1:71037-97301 GCA_003991915.1 Elysia chlorotica
CAGTGCAGATTTAGGAAACAAACAATAAGAAACTGTTTTTCTTTTCTGTATTTCAGTCACGATTCTCAGAGAGCAGCTAGACACACAAGTAGATGGTCTAGTGGTATAACCATGCTCGCTTTAAGTGGCAAGGCGATTTGGTGCCGCTGCATCTATACGTCGAGGGTTCTAATCCCACAAAGTGAAATCATTCTCGGCCATTTGCATTAAAAGTCTACATCTACCACTGTGAAAAAATACCTAAAAAAATAATTCCAGATCTAGACACACAGATAGCGATACTTTATGACCATTAACGTTTTTCGTTTTTTATATTATAGAACATACATTTTAAATATGCTGTTTAGAGACACTCTATATATCATTTTTAACATGCTTTCTTGTAAACAATGTTTTTATAATTACAAGTCCAACCGTTTCTCTTATTTCTATCTGCATTCAAATTTAATTTTCAAGTACATATGGTTGTGGATTTTATATATAGCTTAGCGTACATAGATAACCATTGTTTCCACAAGAAGCAAGAGAACAACACACTTTGACTGGCCTAGCCCCGGGGACCTTTTCCTTAAATTTCCTGACATTTTGTCCCTCAAAACTGACAAATTAATTTAGCAAAGAGCGACAGCACATATACTTGTCAACCCAACCGGCGATTTTCTATAAGACAACAGGTACTTGAGGGACAAGTTTAGGTTCTGACAACAGAAAAACGAAGAAACAGATGTTGCTTTTTTAGATAAGGCCGTCAGAGTTTGCATTCGCTGTTTTGATCTATAGGCTTTGTCTAAAATGTACTTTAGAGATGTTTGCCATTATATAATTGGTTACTATCCTTTCCATGCATGAGGTTTGAAAATAAAAAAAGTCACAAAAACAATGAAAAAAGGAGTTTACAGTAATATTGATAAACGAATTCGTTGTCGATTGTTCCGTTTTGTTTCCGTTGGGATTAAAACACATTCAGCTTCACGCCAAGTTATAGAACCGACTATCGAGTAAACAACACTATGCGTTTCAAACAAAAATATCATATAGCGTACTATAACAAGATTGGTTAAGTAATTGTCTATGATTTGTGATGTTGTTTTTTTCCTTGTGGTAAAATCAACTAATAAAGACGTAATGGCAAGACTTGGTATTGAATCTCCTTCAAAATTGTAGAAAACTCTAACGTAACTGATTCAGAAACATAACACGCCATGACACACTTGACAAGCACATTGCAGACTCAAAAACAAAGGGCAAAAGAGGAAGGGGTAGGCCACCTGGAAGATGGGAGCAGGGTATACAAGAATGACTTGAAACAACAATAACGCAGGCGTAAAGACTAGCACGTACACTTTTTATGGGAATGGTTTGGGAAGAAAAGTCTCACAATGGGATAAGGTGTTCAGAAGAAAAAGAAGAAGAAGAAGAAGAAGAAGAAGAAGAAGAAGAAGAAGAAGAAGAAGAAGAAGAAGAAGAAGAAGAAGAAGAAAGAAGGAAAAGAAAAAGAAGGAGGAGGCGGAGGAGGAGGAGGAGGAAGAGGAAGAAGAGGAGGAGGAGGATAGAAGAATGAGAGGAGAAAGAGAAGGGAGAAAGAGAACTTAGTAGTAGTAACAGTTCTCACCAGCTTCCCAATCTCCCCATCGAAGTCTTCACACAAGGCAGGTCAAGCCACATGACGCCCAACTTCCGGCTGAGTGTGATGTCAAGTTTCAGGTCTCCTGTGATTGGTCGATGAACGGTGAAGGACGCGGAGGTTCTGACGTCACCCGGTATTTGCAAGGGATCTGGTTGAGCGCTGTAATAGTTTACTGTGACGATGTCTGCGCTGGGATTTCCACCTGCCGAGAGATAATAGAAACAAAACAAAACAAAAATAGTTATGAGTTCAAAAGATTCCAGTCATCAGACTATTGTTTATCGTTGTTTTTTTTGTTTTGTTTTTTTTGCCCAAAAACATTATTTAACGCAAATACGAGTTTGACATATGAATCTCCCTTAGGCTACGTAGAATACCGCCATCATGCGGCTAAAATCGATTTCTTTAAATTATATAGAAGGTCAAATGCTTGTACATTAATTTGTTAAAATTTGTAAGCCTGCATTGCTGTCATTACAAATGTTCAATAAACACTGTGGAGCACATTCATAATTTGAAATACGATATAGTAGATTTGCTCTTTATTCAATAGAAGGCCTGAAACCAACACACAGAGTGCGTACTGTGGAGTTCTCCTCTGGACATCAACGGAAGTTAACGTAACATTTTACATTTTTATTTAATTTCAGGAATTATGGGGGAAAACCATGCGAAAATTCATCGGAGCAAAAATTATTTCGCTTACTCTAAAGACAAAACACATTAAAAGCCGTTGAAACGAGTATACTTGTCGACTTCTCTAAATATTTTACTGGGGAGCCTACTTTTTTCATTTAATTTTTAATGTACTTTGGATTTGAGATTAGGCATCTACACCTGTGTTTCCGCCTTAGGTGTAAATAATATGATAAAGCAGTGTGCAACTTGAACGAATGGACAAAAAAACAACAACTGAGTCAATTAAATATAAAAAAAACACAAATTTTTACGACTTTATTGAGGCTTCTTCGGTATACAAAAAATGTTGTAAATCTTAAATTGATAAATTGTCTCGAAAATACACGGAGTGTTTCAAATGTCAATAATATTTTTACATAATTATGTATTCAATATTAGATGGACGAACACACTTATGTTTATTCCGAATTGAGTTGTATCGATACAATGGTTTGTACCATTAAGATGAGGAGCCAACGACTTCATCCAAGACAATAATTATCAGTATCAACAGCATTGATCTTTTACAGGTCAATAAGAAATTTTGACAGGCAGTTCAACCATTTACTTCATTCACCCTACAGTAGATAGCTTAATTGGGCTCAAGATTGCCTTCATGGATTACAATTTTAGACTTTATCTGATTCTGTTTAAATTGATTATTTACCCTGTCTTCGCTGGTTACTTCCAATCGAAGAAGTTACTTTTGAATTTTTTTAACTTCCATTTCGATTCCTCAAATTTTTCCTTCTCGACTAAAAAGATGAGACATATTTAACATTACAGTCCATTTAGTTTTTCAAGGTAAAACAACAACAGCACAAAAAGCAACAACACAACAACAACAACAACAACAACAACAACAACAACAACAACAACAACAACAACAACAACAACAACAACAACAAAGAAAATACCAAAAAAAAAATTAAATAAACCCCAACAAAACAGAGCTTTTTTTTTTAGAGTAGGGTTACAAAACTGAGCCTTAACCATCCATGTTTTCCTACGCGCTGTATGAATGAATATATACATGCATTTTGATTCTTAATTTAGAGTGGCCTTAAACTGTATGTATGATTATCTCCCCACTTGCGTCTTCGTGACAACCTTACTCGAATTTTTATGTAGGTAACTATCGTCTTTGTCGCAGTGCAGTATGATTCATGCTCCGTTCATTTCGCCTATAAGCTGACAAGACCATAATTCTCTCATGTTCATCTACCTCGTCCTGACAGTTGTAGGAAACACAATGACAGAATACTCGCTGTAAAACACGAATGTTTGTTTACGAACAGTGTTATGCAGTAACAGGTAGTCTGGTGTAGGTGAAATGCTTACATGCTTTCCTCTATTACATGGTTATGATTATGCGTGCCCCGTCCCCTTTTTTCTGTTCTCTCTATCATACTCTCAATCTCGCTCCATCTCTCTCTCTCTCTGTATTTTCTATCACGTACTCCCACTCATACCATTCTCTGTCAAGTTGTTTATATCTCTGGTGTCACGATTTGATACTCAGCATACATTGTCCCATGCAACACTATATATTTACTTGTTCTCTCACACCTGTAAACAAAAGGACATATGTTTGTCAGCGTGGCTTATCTCATGCATACACCTACAATGATGTTAAGAAGCTTTATCCTGTTCATGCAAAAAAACAAAACAAAAAAAAAGTGAAAAAAAAAACACACACCACCAACATCAACACCACCACCACCACTACCACCACCCCCACCACCACTATCAACAACAACAACGACAGCAACAACAACAACAACAACAACAACAACAACAACAACAACAACAACAACAACAACAACAAAAACAAAAAACAACAAACAAAAACAAAACAACAAAACACTCCTTTAAAAACAACAGAAACAACACAGCTTGTGTGGAAAAAGAGATCGGCTATCTTTTACTCACGACTCTTTCTAAAGCATTGCTATTTTATAACGTTTACAAAAACTATGTATATAGGTACATTAGATGTCTTATCTTTTTAACTGCACCATATTAACTAAATCACCAAGCATGGTTTGTAAGTTTCATCTATTGCTATTTTCTTTTTTTTTTCAAATATTGGAGAAAAACAGAAGTTACAATAGAAAACAGTCTAATCGTTGGATAAAACTTCATGCCCTGTCAAATCTCCAAAGAAAAATTAAATCAGAATGTGTGATTGTACACACGTAATGCAATGATCAATGACCATATTTTGCTGAGCAATAGCTGATAATTCTGGCCCTTAATAGTTTCTAATGAAGACTCTCAGAGCATGATAGAAGTAGAACGACCCTGAATATGGATGATCGTTCAAGTGCACTTTCATTCAAGAAAGGTGCTATCTTAACCTCTTTCTATCGCCTTAAACGACTTGCTTTATTTCATATGATGGTCAAATACTGCAATATACTTATGCACTATATTTAGGCAATGATGCATATAAAAAGAACAACAACAACAACAGCAACAACAACAACAACAACAAACCACACAAAAACCTGCGAAAAGCATAAAGCCAAATTTCTGCATTAAAAGGAAGAGTAAATTACACCAATAAATTAACATTTTTTCTTTCCTATGATCATACTCCAACTGAATGTCCATGTTTTGGGGGTTTGTGGTGAAAGTATTTGAATTTCAATGATATTTACAGGCAATCAAATAAGTCCATGCTTAAAAAAGAATTGAATAAAAAAAAGATGACAAAAGGTATGGATTTATATAGTTACTTGTTTGTACCCTACCCTATTGCAATTAAATATATTTTTTTCCATATCAATATTTTGCGTTTCGTTTTTCATGCACCCAGAGTGTCAAAATTCTTCCTCTGTTGTGTGCTTTTTTCCACAGGTTAATCTCAACATAATTATATTATTTCAGTTAATTTTTTTCTACATAGTAAAATTGGCGCCTTTGTACGGTGTTTCTTCTTCTTCTTCTTTTTCTTCTTCTTCTTCTTTTTCTTCTTCTTCTTCTTCTTCTTCTTCTTCTTCTTCTTCTTCTTCTTCTTCTTCTTCTTCTTAGGGGTGTGACGTCCCTAACTCTTTGAGCTGTCACACCTGACAGTTTACCATCGCAAATCTTTTTTCCCCTTCATTGTCATTATGTCTAAAATAGCCCTGACCAAGGGCCCAGGAAAACACCAGAAGTCATGCAGTCAGACAGGGAGACAACTGTTGGACCTCTTGGACCTCAAAGTGGAAATAGTTAAAAGGTAAGACGTTCGGCTAAGAGAAAACTACCATGTACAATTAACACAGTGGAAAAAAGCACGCAACAGAGGAAGAGAAAGAAAAAGAAGGAAGATGGTACTTACTACAACTTTGTATTTTAACTCCATGGCTTGTGGCAAACAGGGCAGTCCAGACGAGTATCCTGAGCACTGAGGCTAACTCCATCTTTCTTTGATGCTTTAGTTCAGGACGGACTGTGCGTGGATCAGAGAAGACAATACTGCATCAATAGTAATTATTACACAGAAGATTATATAGCATTTACCAAAGGTTATTAATTTCTCTTTGGTGAAAATTAGTTATGTTCAACAAGCAGCTCTGAAGTATCGTAGCGTCACTTTGTAGTAAATATCTTTTTGTTCAGTTTGCGCACTTTTTTTTAGACTAGTGGTCGTAAAAAATACAACGTCGCGGTACCGTAGAACGCGTCTTAAACCTTATTCTTCGCATATCATAAGACGAATTGTAAGCTCATCACAAGGCCTTACTTACGTCCCTAGAATAAGTAAAACTGTTTAGTATTACAGGTGTATTCGCGAGCGGCAATTATTACATAAAACCTATAACAGAGCTCATGTCTTTCCTCCAACATAGTTACATAGCGCCTGTGGTGAAATCTCCACTCGTAATACAATAATCTTAGTCAAAATTCGTCATAAGTTTTGTATCTCATGTCTATGGATGGGAATTTTACAGCATTTAAGAAGACTTTGACTAAGAATAAAGGATTAAGAGAAGATCCACCCCACCACACAAAAAACCAACACAAAAACAAACAAAAAACACAGAAAACCCCCCACAAAAAGCAAGGAAAAAAAAACAAAACAAAATAAAGCAAAAAAAATTTTTCTCTCTTAGTATCGTCGATGATGTACTGTTTTGTTCACAAATTATTAACAATTTTCTAACGGAAGTAAAACATTTTATTATAAATTCTTACTTATAACATCTTTTTTTTTAATTTCTTACAAAGAAAAAAAAGAAGACAAAAACATATTTTTGTAAGCGATAAATAATACTTGTATACCTTTCTAACACGGACTTTAAAAAATAAAGTTTCCTATTACAATCCTCGTACGAAGCCCGAAATAAAAGTTGAGGTAGTGAGGAACTTTCTTCAAAACATCAGACTATATGGAACACTTAAAAAAAACGTTTATTCAAATTTTTCATAAAAAGACGTTGTATTCAAATTTGCAGTGTAGAATTCAAGCGCATCCTTTTCTAAACGTAGTTTCTTTCCGCGCTGTGTTAATTGTACATGATAGTTTTCTCTTAGCCGAACGTCTTACCTTTTAACTATTTCCACTTTGAGGTCCAAGAGGTCCAACAGTTGTCTCCCTGTCTGACTGCATGACTTCTGGTGTTTTCCTGGGCCCTTGGTCAGGGCTATTTTAGACATAATGACAATGAAGGGGAAAAAAGATTTGCGATGGTAAACTGTCAGGTGTGACAGCTCAAAGAGTTAGGGACGTCACCCCCCCCCCCCTCCCCTCTTTCATCTCATCTCGAAACGTGAAACGCTAGAAGTCAGTGAGTAAGTGGTACGTTGTACAAGGAGGTGCCCATTTCCTCCCTGTGTGAACGCAACTCTTTTCATTTTTTTCTTTCCTCCGAGCACGAAAAGTAGATCTAGGCCGTATAATGGGAAAAATAAAAATGAACAAAAAAATTAAATGTTCCGTTTGCCGATTCCGTTCACGCCTCCATAAAACAAAAATTGTGACATTTTGCCTGTAAAGATTATACTTATCCCTGCCTGGCTGTTTCCATCAATCAAGCTTTTTCTCATCTTGTGCATCGTTTGTTTCCACACGCATTCCTTTTTAGTATACATAATAGACACATTCAGACACAAAATGATATAGCAAATCTCTTCGCTTTTCCACACTGATTATAAGCTTACAGCGATTTGTGCAGTTTTCTATCCAATCAGAAATACGTTACATGCATTTAGCTTCGTAACCCCCACACAACGTAGGTTGGGGAGGGAGGTTGCGAGTTGGCTTAAGTGGCAGAACATTTGGCTTTAATTTGGGAGATTCCACATTGAATCGCACGATGAGGCTATTTATGATTTATTTGTGGGATTTGCCCTCCTGCTTGTTGAAGCGGAGTCGGTATAATGTGATCGGTCGTCAAAAAAGTTATAATTAATTTTATCCCCACGCTGTCTGCGTGTAACAACACTTGAAATTGTCAGGCATTCGTCCGGCGACCTGACCTCGTTAAAGCATAATAATAATAATGATTGACGTCGGATATTTAGAAAACTACGAACCAACGAATCAACTAACTTATCAAACAACCAATAAATCAATCAATCAAAGTAGCCTTCATAAGAAAACTTGCTGTTTGAAAACCTAAATTTTGTGCAAAAGCTTTACCAAAACCTTTCTTTGGTTAATATTGATTCGCTCTTTGAGAAAACCATATGGATTTATATCATGAGACACAAAGATTTCAATATCGCCGGTTATATTTAGAAATTGGTTCGACAAATGATTGCAGTCTTTCAATAAGCGAGAAAATTGGAGTTACAAGGTACAAGATATCAATCACGTTTCAAATGCTTTCATATCATAAATTGAAATGATTTATTTGGAGATAAAAGAAGCATCTAGATCTAGAATAAAAAAGATCAACTGCTTTCCACAAATCACAAGAAACTCGAATATATGACTGTCACTTCAAAGCATTGTTAGGAATTATGCTGTTAGCTGAAAATTGCTCCTTGTAAAACCAAACATTTATGGTATGATCTAAGATTGTTTTGTTTGTCGTCTTGTCTATAAAAACAGAGAAAATAGCTTAATACACAGAACAATTTAACTCTATAGCTAGCTTTGAAAATAATGGTTTTTATGTTTTTGTCTTTGTTAAATTGGGCTAGACTGTGCGCTTTTTGTCGGATTTAGATCCTGGAAAGAAACATTAGATTTCTGTTTTAGAAATATTATTTCAAACAACAATAGTGTTCTATCTAAGACGAAATAAACTTTGTGCTTTTATGACTTGCAAAATACCATAGTAGATATAAGGTTGAGCATAAGAGATCACCGGAGATTAGAATGGCTTGGCGAAACTATACAGACGAAAACACGTAGAAAACAGCACCATCTCACTCGTTGTAATGAACTCTTATAATAAAGAACATTCGACATACTAGGTGGTCGTAGTGGTCCTGGGGTATAACATTGGCTTCCAACGCAAAAGGTCCGTGCTTCGAGACCTGGCGATTTTGCTACCTACTGATTGGGTCGGTGTCAGTTTAATGTGACTGGCCGAGACAGGAGTCATGGTATCCCCGCTCTGTTTCATGTGTGGCACAAATTAAATTGACAGACTTCCATCTTGGGACCCATCCACAATATAGCCTATATGTTGGACGTTAAACCAACTCATCTACAACTTAACTTTGATCTACATCACACTGCTTCTTGTAAATTACGAGGATATCTCTAGCTCTATGCTTTGAGGGGGGGGGGGTGTCATTAAATTATATTCTTTTGTACTATTGTAGAAGTGTTTTCAGAGGAACTAAAAGAACAATAAGAGACAAATATAGCTTCAAATCTGCTCAAAATCTTATCAAATCATGCGCAGTGGAAAAGAGAGACAACTCCGCTTATTCTATTATCATTTGGTCGTTCCATGATTGTTGGCGACAAGCGCTGCTATCAACATGGACGAACACTAGATTCTTAAAAACACTAACAGAGAGGAAAAATCTCAGTAGAGTCATTGAGAAAATTTAGGTCGTGAATAAAATTCCCAAAGTATGATAAAAGTAGAAGTAGCATTCACCTTCTTAGTGCTTATGGCTACTGGAGAGTTCTTGTTGGACCCAATGCTGCATAACTTGGAAAATTCATTTCATTCCGAGTGATCGTTGTTTTTCTTTTTTCCCCCTTCATTTCCTCAATTCTAGCCCACTTTACTCACGTCATAATTATTTTCTTAAAACCTTGCTAGGGAATTTCCAATTGGGAGTACCAACTTCCAACACTTCTTTTATGCGTCGTTGAGAAAATGCAAATGCCTTTCTTTGGACATGCCTACAGAAGTAAATTCACGTTAATGAAAGATGTCTCGCAGTGATCGGAGGCAGGAGGGGTAGAGGACGTCTTAAAAATATGATACATGGAGAAGATCTAGGAACGAATCAACGTACACCAACACGGAAAGACAGGTAGTAGGCATACGGGGATCCAAAATACAGAAGGCAGCGCGGGCAGAAAGACGCTGGATAATGAGTGAAAGGTATTCCAGACCTGTTCCTATACAAATGAATGCAAGCTCAACACCACATTCGATGTCGTTATACATGTTTTTCGTGTCGTATTTTAGCCGGACTTTTTTTTTATATTTTTTCCAGATATTCTAGAAACGTTTCTTGCCACTCACTCCGTATCCATAGCCCGACCAACACCTTTTGTCCTGATTATGATAAATGATCTTAAGAATGGCATACAGCATGCTGTACGTTGCATTTGCTTGAATTCAGCATTTAAACTATTTCACTATCTTGTACAAGCTGTCTCATCTCCTCCAAAGTTACACATTTTGAAGACTTCGCCACCGTCTCCTACCCCAATGCACTCTACCAATACCTCCCCAAGATCTAAACTGCACTATTTAGAATCACGGCTATGCCAGGTGCAATAACCGGGACAAACCGCCTCACAAATGTCATACGTCACTCTGAATGTCAAGATTAAGGGAATCTAGTGTAGAGGAGGAATAATTTACGTCTGAATCAATTTTCTAGTTCTATATTTCTTGGGTGCAGTGTTTTGGACATAATCATAGTTGTGTCACTGACTGGCAAAGTGTTATGTATGGTGTCTTCAGAATTTTATAGAATTATTTTGTCGTCACGACAACACGAAGCCTGCAAAACATACTATATTTTGGTAAAATTGCATCGGTATGATTGTAATGAAAAAAACTTCGCCCGAAAGTAGTAGACAGTAATTATTATTGAGGTTTACGGTTTGACAACCATGATGCTGGTGATTGTAAAGACTTATGGTTCAGAAGAGGATGTTGGTTATGCGTCTCATGATAAAAGAAATGAAGAGAGTATAAACCATGAGATTCACACTTGAAATTCCGTATTAAATTAATTTCTGAAAAGCATCAAATAAGATGCGTAGAGCTTTAAATCAATACTTCTATTGTTTCGTACCACCCTGTCATTATTATTCCTTTTTTTTAGCAAACTGTTAAAACATTAAATTTTGTGGTTTCCATTTAGTATTCTTTTATAATGTTATAAAAAAAAACAGCTATCACGTAACTATGCTATTTTGCTGAAAGGAAATGCCACTGAAAGGAAATGCCACTACCATTGTCTCAACCACCAGCCTCTTCAACCCACCAGTACATGTACATGACTTTTGCTTGCTTGTTTGTCGTCAGCACTATTTAGACTAAATTGTGGACTGGTCCCAAGAGACTAAAATACTAACGTCTGGCAAGTTCAAATGCAGGGATACCCCACGACTTTGCCTCAGTCAATCACATACTGACACCGACCCCACCAGTAGGGGCAAAATTTTCAGATTGGGGCTCAAACCGCGGATCTCCTGCGTCGAAAGCAAAATATTCTACCCCAGGGCTACACGACGCCGACTTCTTTCTGAGCTTTTTCGTAGTTCTGCACCACCAGCCGCAGGAACATGGTATAGTGCGGCACTGATCTTATAAATCGAGGGATTAAAGTTTGCGATTAGGATGCGTTATGGAAACAAAAACACGAAAGCGCTTGGTCTTTACAGATGCGATAAAAACTAGTTTAGGAGAAACTAGTGCTTAGGCCTACGTAATTTTCAACGATGCTTACCATAGCAAAGCCAACATTTATAATAAATTTGGTTCACACAGTATGGGCTGACTAAGGTAAACACACCTACTGAACAGTAATCTGTATCACAATAATATAATACAGATTTTGCATCAAAAGAAAATTTTCTTTCCACGACTTTAAAAAGAAATACAATTTAGTTTTTTTGTTTCGTTTTTTGGTAAATTTTTATGCAACGACACCTTTTCCATATAAAGAAGAAAAAAAAAAACCAACAAAAAAGGAACGGCAATAATATTTTTTAAAAGAGTTAAGAGAAAATGTTTTTTAAAACCATTTAGAGGGTGCCTTTCCTACCTTTTCCAAAGTATGAAGTTTAATAGCAGCTGCATTATTGGTTTTTTTTATTACTCCACTGTTTATGATTAGCCATTATGTCAGAAAATCTCTTTATTCTGCTCGTACCTTCATCTAATGCGGCAAAGGAAAAAGGAACTTACAGTTTATTTGTTTTAAAGTGTTGCAAGAAAGTAATTTCTCGAAATAGAATATTATTTTTTAAAATTAAAATCCATAATGTCTATTTAGCATTTTGAGGGCAAAAAAAAATCAATAATGGCCTGGTTAAAGAAAAAATAACAAGGCAGCAGAAAGAAATTGTTTTTGTTTTTGTCTGACTGGAATTTTATATTGTATTTTATTTCTTATTTAGAATTGCACAATTGTTTCCAAAGGTACTAATAACGTGAAGTACTTTGTCATTATTATTTTTTTTTAATGTGCCTATGAACTGAATAGAGTGGACAATATCAAAATTAGCACTAGCACTTCGAAAAAGATTAAGACTGAAGATGTTAAGACAAAGAAGAAATACATGTGCCTAAAAGCCTTGTGTTTGGTTTATACACATTCTCGAAAAAAAGAAACCTGCCTTTCAGAACTTCATAGCACACTGGAATTGTCTCTACCGACAATTGCACTCCTTAAACAGTTGGCCTTTGAAATTAATTTTCAATTAACCTTTTCACGCGGCTCCCTAGAACGAATTCTATTTTTGGAGGGAATAAAAACAACAACGTCAACAAAAACAACACAATTACAATTTCAACAACAGCAGAAGCAAAAAGTAACAACAGCAACAACACGCACCAATAAGAACAAAAACGTGACGCAAGGCCCAATCCCTTTTTTTTATTATTAATAATTATAATTAAAGTCGTCACTAAACGTATTTCTTGTAACCCTTCATGAAGACCTTGCGATACGCACCAATATAACAGAAGACATTTTCACGCCCCTTAGGCATGGGGTTTTCTGATCAATCATTAGGTCCGTAAGTCTAAGGTAACGCAATGATTTCACACCGGTGCAGATTCCGTCCTACAGACTTCTATTCAGTTAAGCGCACCGCTATGGGCACCGTTATATCGAAAAGCCCACGTAGAGGCCTTATGATAACGGGACCCATAGCGATGACCAAGACGATAGGCAAGGGAATCTGCACCGCATCCAATCACAACTCTATGATAGACTTGTGGAGCCAATGAGCGATCAGAAAATTGTATGCCTAAGCGGCATGATTATGTCATCCTATGATAGTCACGTGAATCGCAAAGCCTGTAATTGATCCACTGGACGGTAGCTTGATTCTTGAATACGAAACGTTGTGTGCTTTACTGTCTCTCACAGGTAACTGCCGTGACAGACGCGACCTGAAAAATCAATAGCGTTTACCAGTCGACTGTTCCAGCTGAACTGGCGCCTTCCCAATCTGGCACAGAAGAAACAGACGGAAGAAACCCTGGCAGATTTATACTAGCAGTTGTAGCAGAAGTGACACCCAGTCACAAAACTAGATCTAGCAACACACTCGCTTCCCACACAGATCCGCTTGTGTGATCTTGTTCGGACTAGATCTATAGATCTATAGATCTAGTGGATCACTGATTAAAGATTTCAACTTCTGTAGATCTAGATCTAGATTCTCTATTCTAGAATCTAGATCATCAAAGGCAGCATTGTTTTCATTTTAAACTTTTGACTGATGTAGGCCTAGTGTGTTCTGGAAATAGAAATTCTACCTTGTGATATTGTGCCCAGAATTAAATTCTGTTACGTCTATTGTTGAGAACTTTATCAGGCCTACAACAATGTAAACAGACGAGAAATCGATGAACGAGCTGATAAGATAATAAATCAAGCGGCTGCGCCTTGCTTTCAAAGAAAGCTGTGTGTACGCCTTGTTCTGTGCCGGTATTTCCTGGATTTATTTCACCGTTGGATTATGACGACCGTGAAATGAGAGGAGGTGACATTAATGGGATTTCAGGTGAGAAAATAAGTATGTAAAAAAAAAAGTGACGACACAGGGAGAAAATAACAGAAAAGTAAATAAAAAAAGAAGCTACACATAAGGACTGGAGACGTAAAGGGGAAAAAAAGGAAGGGGTGGTTTTTTTTTAGAGAGATAGATAGATAGATAGATAGATAGATAGATAGAGATATAGATAGATATATAGATAGATAGAGATATAGAAAGAAAGAGAGACAGACAGTCAGATAGAAAGAGAGTCAAACAGAGACAGACAGAGAGACAGACGGAGACAAATAGACAGATGGACGCACTAACAGAGAAAGATACATGATTCAGCAAGAATGATTGATTTCATAAAACACGAAAATTTAGAAAACATGATGTCAAACATGTTTTTTCTTATCAAAATCAAGAGAGCCCACAGGAGGAAAATATAGTCTTGTAAAAGAATTGAAAATGCCCTAACAGAGAGACGGATCAATATGTGGTTGTAGACTAGGCAAATAAAGACGCAAGATAGCGATGGATTACTCTGTTGACTGGAACAATGGCAGGCGCATAAACCATTGTTTGAGTTGGTGCGGTGCACAGAGGTCTATTAATAGTAATCTGTGGTGCGGTGTTAAGCTATCTGTATCATGTAGTGTAATAATGTTCATAGCACTTTCATACATTTATTAATGCGTTATATTACTATTTGTATAAATTGACGTAAAATTGTAATGATATGAGAAAAATATTAGTGTTACAGCAAAGAGGTGTGTGCTGTTTTTGCGGTTTGTTTGTTGTTGTTGTTGTTTTTGTTTTTGTTTTTGAAGAATTAAAAAGAAAGGTTAATAAGACATAATTATAAGGTTCCAAATTAAGACGAAATATAAACGAGACTTCAATCAAAATGACTAAAACACCTTCACCACCACCACCAACAACAACAGCAACCACAAAAACAACAACAACAACAACAACAACAACAACAACAACAACAACAACAACAACAACAACAGCAGCAGCAACAACAACAACAATAGAAAATGCTATAGATAAATGCATCTACTTTCATGCCGAGAAATCTTACTACATGAATTCCAAAACTGATTTAAAATTTATTCAACAACAGTTTTAAAGTTAATGAAAATTGAAATTCACCTTAATAATTGGTGTGAAAAACCAAGGTTTCAAATGTCTATGAAAGTGAAGAAATAATAAGTAAAAAAAAGCTAATGCTTCTTTTTAAAGAGCTTCCAATGTTAAATCGGCAGTAGTCAACTCCAAAGAACAGACTGGTTGACTTTATCTGACGTAAAAGTACATTTTCTTACAATATTGTAAATGTGTTAAACCATGACGTGGCTTCACACATGTCAAACAATGATTTTCTAGTGATCTGGGGCGAGCTTACGTCATGAAAGTATTTCTAATTTAAAAAAAAAAAAAGAATAATAATAATAATAATAATATAATAATAATAATAATAATAATAATAATAATAATAATAGCCTATTGATTCTAGTCAATCTCCTTAACTTGCTATCGCCGGAACATTTTTCTACTCTGATTCTACTTTTTATTATTTCACTTTACTTCATTCTATTTTTAATCTAAAAATTAATAAAAGTCACTTGGGGTTTCAGCATCGGCTTTACAAGTAGATCTATGTTTTTCCCGCCTCGCTCTCGCGAAAGCTTATTTTCCCGACAGGTTGGATCGATGTTCCGACCAAGTCCCGCGTATCCCGTTCTGGGGCCCGTCGCCGTGCAAAGGCTTTCTTAAGGCGTAGGAGACATTCAACTCGGAGAAAGCTTCGCTTTCTAAGAAGAAACTCATATTTTCATATCCTCGTTAAAGAATGATTATTAATGACATAATTAAAATTAATTAATTAATTAATTTTTAAACATTGAAACTTAGGCATTTCATGGTGTCGGGCGGGAATTCATGGGGTAAATAAGTACTCTTAAGTTAATAATTTATTCTCTAATCTAGTTCGATCATCTCTGGAACCATCCCAGCTTCATGTGAAAATAAACCTTTCGGTACCGTCTTGCAGTGCCATTGATGATTGAGCAATAAGCCTCGAGCGCAAAGGCTTCCCTAGGTTTCTGAACTATTATGTCACGCACTATTTGAAGCACGAAGTTTATTACTAATGCACACGGGTCTGGGGCGTAATCTTGTCTCTTTGTTTTCATAGAGTTTGTTTAATACCAGTAGACCTAAACGTCAATAACTAGGACCTCTAAGCTGTAGCATCTGAGGCATCTAAATTCATGATTATAAAGATTACTTCCCTTTGTGTTTCTATTTAGTTCCTCTTAACTGTATAGAGCATGAACTGTGTTATTGATTTTAGTCGGTAGCTTAACGTTCAACGTCAGCTCCACTCAGCTCTACAGAGAATGGTCCCAAGACTAAAGTCTGACAATTTTACGTGCTGCCACACAGAAATAGAGCTGGGATCTCAAGGCTTTAGTCTCAGCCTGTCACATTATATTATAACCAACCAACTCAACCCGTTGAGGACGATTTGGAGACCTACGCTCTACCACTTAAACCGGTTCGCCCTTTCACGCAATATGGAGCCTTAATTGTAAAATATATACTGTGTTTATAATAAATAAAATTGTAATCTATAATGAAAAAATTAAATTATACCTTAAACAATGATTCAAATCGATTAACGTTTACAACAATTCAAAATAGTTTAGAAGCACGGAAAATATTTCAACAGTCTAAATATATGTACTTTGTACTTGGTCTGCAGACTTTTTTTTTCTGTTATGCCTCTTTGGGGGAAAACATGCTTCGCAGAGATTCTCACTTTTTCTCATCTTTAATTAAACCTTGGGACTCGACACTAAACTGGGTCTGGTTACCCATATTCCTACAAAGAAACTCATTTTACTTCAATATCTACATTTAGTCTTTGTAGAAGTAATTAAACATGATCAACTCTCTGCTTCCTGTCTTTTTAAAACACATGAGTTTGTTTACTTATTAGAATTTTATTTACGCAATATAATGCGTTGAGTTGAGTTGGTTTAACGTCCAACATCAGCACCATATAGACTATATCGTGGACGGGTCACTATCCGTGAATCCTGTCTCAGCCAGTCACAGTAGACTGACGCCGATCCAACCAGTTGGAGGCGAAATCGCCAAGGCTCAAATCACGGAACTCCTGCGTCGGAAGCCGATGTTCTACCCCAGGACTACCGCACCCCCTTGCAATACAACAATTAAGCCAATGGAATTTTACAAAATCGACAAGAAATCTGCAAACGGAACTATTTCTCATGTAATGTTATTAAGTTCTTGAAATATAATGGTCAAAAATGTGTCTTTTCTTTTCTGTTATAACACAAAACAAGATTAGATCATTAAAATAAGATTTGTAGATCCATTCTATAATGTATGTGTAACTCAATTGTCAAAAAGATTTTGTTTCCGGTTGAAACTGAAGGATACTGGTAAACAGGTGCAGTACAAGTGCACGTACCATGCTTTTTTTCTTTCTTGAAACAAGAATTATTGAACATAAATCTTTTTACATGTTCTACAAATCTCTTCTGTGAAAGAGCATTCTAGACAAAAGTCTCTGCTTCTCCTCTACAAAAGAACATGCTAGACAAAAGTCTCTGCTTAAGAATCAGTTTCTGGACAACTATCAATTAACGATTTCCTTTATCGATCGATCTCGCATAGCAAGGGAAGTTTTACGACAATTCGTCCGTGTCAGAAGGCCGGTTAGTGTACCGCAACATGAAAACAAACTGGGACCCTGCAAGTGGTCATTAGATCTGGGTCTTGAGCCCGACAAAACGACCGACTGTTTTTAGGCTGTGGCACCCTTAGGTATTTCGTCTCCTGAACTTCAAGGCCGGGTCAACAAGTCTGCCGTCTCAATAAGCTCTTTGTATTGAGGGCACACTCCGATCATTTGGGGCGTAATTGTAGCCCGTAAAACAACTTCATTGAAAAGCCTTTGAAGATTGAGTTTTATTGTTGTTTTGTTTTGTTTTCTTTGGTGGGGGTATTTTAGTTTTTTTGTTTGTTTTTTTTTTAATTTTTGATCCAAGACGCAGGTTTTGGGATTGGTGCTTTCGTGAAGAAAAATAAACGTTCTCCCAATGGTGGTTTATTTCTCTTCTTCACCTCTCTCCCTTGCTGTCTGTATACTCTTTATTAAAGTTTTTGTTTTATTTTATTTTATATTTATGTTGTTTTTTTTTTGTTGTTGTTTTTTTTTTTTTAGCTCTCAACTTTTAGAATATTCTAAAAAAAAATTTTAGTGGAACATGTAGCTTAAATAACAAGAAAGATCATACACGGAGATGAGACCCCGGAGCCGGATGCTTGGTAGTTGGTACTTGGCTGGTCACATAATTACATAATTAATGACATAGACCCAACCAGTATGGACAAAACTCGGAGGCTTGAGTGGCGATCGAACTTGTAATAGGATAGAAAGTGCGCACTCTACCCATGGAGTTGTAGTTGAGTTGGTTTAACGTCTATCATCAGCACCATATAGTCTATATTGTGGACGGACCCGAAGACTGACGTCTGACAATTTCTGTGCTGCCACACACGAGACAGGGCGGGGATACCATGAATCCTGTCTCAGTCGGTCACATTAAACTGATACCGACCCAACCAGTAGGGAGCGAAATAATCAGGATTCGAACCACAAACCTTTTTCGTCTGAAGCTGATGTTCTACCCCTAGACCACCGAGCCATTCTACTCTTGGGCTCACCTCGACTTCTGGAAAAATTCTGCTAGCTGATGATCTCATTTAAGAGTGTCTGCTTTTAGCTCTGACCGAGCCGCTATGACGTGGGACCAATCAACTGAAGACCTGAGAACAGAACATTTCTCCCGAGGGCTTAGACAAAGGTAGAATTGATTAGTGCTGGGGTCACAGACTCGGCTCATCAGCAAGATTGTATCTGTCGCGTTTAGCCTTGATCAATATACATGCGTGTAGGTTAGATATAAATTATGAGTCGGTAGAGAGTGAGAGAGAGAGAGAGAGAGAGAGAGAGAGAGGGTAGACAGAGAGTTTTATGAAGATTTTGAGTAAGTTTTAGTTATAAACGAGCTTTCAGTTTGATAATTTGTGCTCTTATTTTTGGAGATAGGTAATTTAGTCTAAATTTTACCACATAGACATATCAGTGAATATTATAATTTATCCAAATTTACAGTTCACATTGTACAGATAGCAATCAAATAGAAAGTACAAGCTTTTTTTATGCAAGACTGTCATACACAATATGAACAATACACCTGCGACACTATTCCTAATAGGCTGAGAAATTTTACTTATAGCAGAGATTTTCTTAGTTTCAAGACATGCTGTAAATATATGGCAACATTGGAATAAAGATTGCTATTTGACATTAGTACACTTAATCTACTTCTATTTCGAATGGTAAGGTATTTGGGAGGGATGTACGTGGTTCGAAGCTCCTCGTATGCTTTACAAATCATTAATATGTGGTATTCATCTTCTCTAACTGTGTTACAAACTGGACACAATTGCAGTGTGATATCTTTTGAATATTTGAATTTATGACAATTTATCTCTGAAACACCAGTCGAAATCTTACTAAAGCATTTTTTAAGTTTTATGGTAACCAATTATTCAATATTTATTTTTCAATACAGATTCTTGGATTTAAATGAAGAATATAATTTTTTACTTTTATTTTCTGATAATTTGGTTTACCATGTTTTTTTAAACATGTCGCTTTTTCTTTTTTTTTATACTTTTCAGAATTAATTTTCGTTGCCTTCACATTCAAATATCTAGACATTATCAAATCCATTTGAACATATCATATGTTTTATATCAGTTACCCAAGATTTTACTTTCTTTTCATTTAATTTTTTTAAGCACTGATAGGCTTGTTTGGGTATCCTAGTTTCTGGCATTTTTAGAAGTCTTAACCATTATTTTAAGCATCGAATTTTTTTATTAATTTGTAGTGGAAACCTTGCTGTCTCTCCATATAGAGCAGTATTTGAGCAATGTATCGATACATTTAAAAAGCGTTTTATTGTGGTAGTGTGCACTTGCTCTATTTCTGTGTAATCACGAGTACCCCATATTTCGCTGGCATAGGAGAGAATAGGCTGTACTTTAGAATCAAAGAGTTTAAAAAGTATTTTTAGATCTTGACACGTTAATAAGAGAGACAAGAGAGAGAGAGACAGAGGAGAGAGAGAGAGAGAGAGAGAGAGAGAGAGAGAGAGAGAGGTAGACAGAGAGAGAGAGAGAGATGGCGAGAGAGGCAGATACAGAGACCGACACATAAACAGATAGGTAGACAGACAGACAGACAGGCAGACCGATAAACAATGACACAGTCAGAGAGACATACATACATACACAGACAGACAGACAGGGAATGGAGGAAAGATAGGGATTTTGAAATACATTCAATCAAACTGTTAAAAAAAAGTCTTGTTTTCGAAAATTACTAGTAGGGTCTACCATAGTAAGACCATTTTTACCCGTGCAAACACTAAGATGTATCGAAGCAGACCAAGTTTTTACTATGGGCAGAGATTGGTATGAAATATATTATAATTTTTATACGCCTGTAAATTAGATAATTTGTCCTGAAGAAAGACGGTATGATGAGTTGCCATTTTTCTGCGTTGGGTGTCGCGTCTTACGCATTAATACCATTGAAATTTGTGCCGGACAGGGTAAACCCGTGTAAACACTAAGATGTATCGAAGCAGACCAAGTTTTTACTATGGGCAGAGATTGGTATGAAATATATTATAATTTTTATACGCCTGTAAATTAGATAATTTGTCCTGAAGAAAGACGGTATGATGAGTTGCCATTTTTCTGCGTTGCGTGTCGCGTTTTACGCATTAATACAATTGAAATTTGTGCCGGACAGGGTAAAGTAATTTGCATATTTTGTTTGATACGTGTAATAACATGCTCAAATGAATAAGGATCTATAGTGTGATCTGCAAAAGCAATGCGCCTTCACAATCTTTTAATATTCACTTAAAAAGGATTTTGGAGATTTCCAACAACCTAATTGTATACATGCTATATGTTATATACTTTGCAGCCTTTTTATTCAGGTCATAATTATGATGAGCCATATACCGTGGAAGTTCCTTTTTCATGTGTGATATATGAATATAGATATGTTTTGTTTGTTTGTTTGTTGTTGTTGTTTTTTTTTTTTTTTTTTTTTTTTGTTTTTTTTTTTTTGGGGGGGGGGTTGTTTGTTTCTTGTTTCTTTTTTTTTTTTGGTGTGTGTGTTTTTTGTGCCTTTTTTTGTTTTGAGAGGGTGCATCATCAATTGAATATTCAGAAGGTCAATCTTCCTGCGCCAATTTAGTGTCTCATCGGTTAACCATTATGGGAGAGATTCTTAGGGAGGCCAGCTTTTAATAATTTACTATCCTTCACCATTACAGACAACAATACTGTTATTCGCCACAATTTACCGGCTGCGCATTTACTTTGTTTCAGAATTCCGAAACCATGAATGTTTTAGATGGTCATTTCTACTAAAGCATCCCTTACTGTGAAAGCCTAACCTACTGACAAGTATCCTAAATGCACATAATGACAGGCGTGTTAGTTTGTTGCTAAGCGTCCAAGAAAGTCTATATTGTGGACAGGTCCAAAGACTATCGGCTAAGAATGTTACGTGCTGCCACAGTACGGGCTTACCTGGACTCCTGTCCCAGCATGTGACATTTTACTGCCACCGACCCAACCAGTAAGGGGCGAATAAGACAAATGCATTTTAACCGATCGTGGGTTTCGAACCATGGACCTCCGGATTAGGAGATGATTGTTCTATCTCTTGCGTCAGTCCCTCCCCTCCCTTTTTTTCCTCCCTACATACTGACAAGCATCCTAAAGAAATGCTCTCATATTGATTGAATTAGAGGGGTAAGCCTCTGCTTGAACCAAATGACATGGTGAAAAGATACATTATATTTAAACCAGGATGTTGTGATCTTTATTGATTAAACAGGTTCGTAAAACACCCCGAGGCATGAAACTTGTACGGCAAGTTCATTTAATGAAGCTTTTTCAATAGCTTCCCAAAACACCAGTGCAGTTTTTTTAGTTTGAATTCTAAATTTTACATCCCACGCAGACGGATGGATTGTTTGAGGTATATTTCGTAACTTTGCACCGAACTGTTTGAGGCCGATGCCGCAAAGGTTAGAGGACTAAGGTGTTGAACCACTGTTGAGAAGATGCTGAGTTCGATCCCAGAAAATGTTTTCTGAGCCCCTGTGAAATGTGTACTTAAGGCTCTTATAAATCCCAGCGATAATAAAGTGTGCAGCTAGGAAAGTAATGACAATCACAATGGCATTTGCCAAGAAAATCAGCGCCCTAACTATTGGTCAGCCAATGCTCTGTAAAAGAATATGAAGAACACGTAACTGTACTTTGGAGTCATTTGATGATGTCTCAGAAACTTGCAAATTGTTAGAATCGAGAGCTGATAATTAAACCATGAATGCTTCCATGGCTAGTTTCATGTTGAGGAAAAATTTAGACTCACACATGCATATTAATTTTGATTTCAAGCCATTATTTTTGGGATGTGAATGTCATTAAATACCATGCACATCATCAATGGGATAATCTTGAGACTTAAGAAAAAGATAGATTGTATTAATAATTACATATTTATTTACATAACATTTAAAAGTACAGCTAATTTTTCCTTAATATTATATCTGAAATAACGCATTTTTTTAAACTTCGATTCCACTCGTATAAACCCTAAGAGGATCGAAATAGAGGATCATGATAAAAAAGAAATATTATTTGACAAACAGAATTCATATCAAACACAGCAACTGGCAATATCAATTGGTAATATCAATGCATTCTCCAAGACACGCTCATAAAAACTGGTACTGAGGAAGATTTAGACAACTCGCTACATATCTAGATATCTATATCTCATGACTAGCTAGTTTTCTTGAGTAGGAGTAAGACAGGTCACAGAGAGACGCGCACACCCAGCCCTGCCCTGCTCAACCCTTGCTTGTTGTCATTCCATTGGCATCGATCTCGCCTCGGCCGCGGATTATTTTACCGCTCGTGGGGCTCAGATCAATGGCACTTGTTGTATTGTAGCGCCAGTGCCTAGTGTGAAGCTATCATAAACGGTCTTCTGCCTGTCTCATCCACATTGTGAGGCTGTCTCAAACGGTCTTCTGCCTGTCTCACCCACATTGTGAGGCTGTCATAGACGGTCTTCTGACTAGAGTTTGTGAGGCTGTCTTATCTGACTCGAGTTTGTGAGGCTGTCTTATTAAACGGTCTTCTGCCTGCCTCACCCATGTTGTGAGGCTGTCTTAAACGGTCTTCTGCCTAGAGTTTGTGAGGCTGTCTTAAACGGTCTTCTGCCTAGCTCACCACTGTTGTGAGGCTGTCTTAAACAGTCTTCTGCCTGTCGCAACCATGTTGTGAAACTGTCAGTCTTCTGCCTGTCTCTACCATGTTGTGAAACTGTCTTAACAGTCTTTTGCCTGTCTCAACCAGGTTATGTCTGGCTTCATGCAACTGGATTTGATTATATTTGTGTTCAACTCTAAAAGTGGCAAATGAAATTCAAGTTATGAAATGAAAACAAGAAGAAGATTCATACGGATTCAACGGAACTGTCAGTCAACTTTACCGGCGATGTAAAAAAATTGAAATAATGATTTTTTCTATGACATTTGGAGGCCAAACTATTTGATGTGATCGCAACCTTAATGTTGTTAAATCTTGTGATACAATCATGACTTATTCTATGACATTTGGAAAAAGGCTCCTTTAATGTGATCGCAACGTTTACGTAGTTAAATACTCATGGTCGTGTGATGTAAGCGTTACACTGATATAAACATGACGATTGGAAATTACTCAAGTTACAATGCACCAGGACGACAAAGGTGCGTTCAAAACGTGTGCGTAGAAGATAACATTAAGCTTATTCATGTGCCCTTTTTTCATGGACGACAAAGGTTCGTTCAAAACGTGTACGTAGAAGATAACATTAAACTTATTCATGTGCCATTTTTTCAACTATTTGGGTTTGGCTTAAGACCCGTTCTTATTCGACTCGATATCATCTATTTTGTTTTGAAAAAAAAAAAAAGATATATCTCTTTGTAGTCGAAGTGGAATATCAATGCAATGCTAATTCCTAAAGCCATGTTGTAAAACACTGTTGCCTACACTTTGTTTTAAAATACAACTAAAAATCATATATAAATTATCTTACGATTTAATATAATATTATTCGACCTTTTCTTTTGGTCATCTACCATATAAATCTCATCGCCTGTTTTGAAACTGTCTCTACACCATAATTATTTTATGAATCCACGTTTTACTTACGAAATCTCAATTTATGTGGAATGAATTTTATGGAAATAAAACTTCAAAGTTTTTCTGTGTTTGAACGATTTTCTATTTTAGCATTGAAATTTCAGTGTAAAATACACATCGAGTAAATCTTTAATTATAGGAAATATCGATCGAACTGTCTAGTTTAGGAGTAAAAAAAATCTTGCTTTAGGTATTTCAATTAAAATTGCTTATAACCATTTGGAAGCTTTAACAGTCGAATAGTTTACATACTTATTGCGAAAAATCTTCAAATAACGATGCTTGTCCCAAAAGAAATGCGATACATATCACAAATTAAACAACAGCAAACAAAACATTTCTGCAAATGTTATGTTACATTCTATTCGTTTCGCGAAAATTGTCTTCAAACGTGGCAAAGCAGCTTTTCAATTATTCAACCAATTTATCTTCAAGCCTCCATTTTTGCGCTTCAGAGGCTCAAAGTTGCAGTAGTCTTAGGGTGCAAGATATGGTTATATTATTTTTGTTTCACAACGTTGGTAGAAATATATCGATCGCCATGGGAACACTATTGGAAAATAATTACGAGATTTTACGTCTCGTGTGTAGTTTTGAGAAAGGCTTAAAGAAACAAATATTTTATATTTTCTCTGAATGCTTTTGGGATGCCCCTCGTAAATGTTGAATCTATCTATTTATAAATTCATTTCTTTCTCTTCATGTCTTTATTTATTAACTTTCTCTCCATTCACCTGATTTCTATCTCTCCTTGTTTGCGTATGTAATAATTTTTGCCGTCATTCTGTTCTCCACTTGTTATTAAATATTTTTTTCTTATCAAATCAGATTTATTTCATGCAATTTTTGTGTGTGCTTTACCTTTCCCAGGAGGAAACAAGAAATTCCTCTACTCCTCTCCAAACAACACCACCAAAGGAAAGAATGGTCACCTGGATAACGGTGATGCCGACCCGTGGTCTTTCCCTGCCAAGCCAAGCAATGACATGCCCAAAGGTTCGTGTTATCTCCGTCTCAATTATTGTGATTATGTTTTAACAAGTAGGGGCCTAATGATGGGTGGGTTCGTGAAAAATGTCTATAAATAGGTTTCTTTTATGTCTTTTCCCTTTAGCTTTTCTTGAATCTTCGGAATTTTATTATTGTTTGTTTGTTTTTTGTTAGTTTGCTGTTGTTGTTGTTGTTGCTGTCTTGTTTGTTGTTGTTTTGTTTGTTGTTGTTTTGTTGTTGTTGTTGTTGTTGTTGTTGTTGTTGTTGTTGTATAAATACAAATTTTAAATGAGGAAATACATGTATAAAGAAAACACACAAGACATTTAGAGAATAGTGTTTACAGCCGTTATTATAATTCGGAGTCTGATAAAACGTGTTGGAAAAATGAGCTAAAGAGGGAAGTTTAAAAAACATTTTAAAAAATCAATCGGTTTCAAAACTCTCAACACAAGTTACATGCATATCAGTATATCAGCAGATTGAGGGTACCTAAAAATGCCTTTATATTTTTTTCATTCTAATTTATGTCATTGATTGCATCCATGACGGGGCTGTTGTGCTCTTTTGCACGGAATAACAACGGCAACGTGCTCAATTATATTTATTTTCTTACACTGTTTACAATTAATGTTTGCTTACTTTTTTTTTACTGGAAAGAAATACCTCTTGGACTGTTTTTATTGTAACCAATTCATGTTGCATGAAAAAATGTCTTTTCTGACTCTGTCAAACACAACTCCAAAGAAGTGTAGGAACTACAGTATGAAATTCCAATGGGAACAAAACTGTAACATTCTTACAATCGCAGCGTTTTATCTCAAGTATACTCGTATGATATGGAAAGAAAAGAATGAAATTAACGAGGCCGAATTGTGCCCAGGTTTTGGGTAAATAAAGGTTATCAATCGTTCCGTGGTCCAGAAATCCCCCGCTCAAAGTCAACAGGAAAAGGTATCGAGGGAGCTACCCATACAAGCCCATGTCTCCCTCACATTTTTTCACCTTATTACATAGTGATAAAATCTCTGATCAAACTGGTAAACCTTATACATATTTTGAGAAAAAAAAAGTAAAAACAGCAAGCAATTTTCAAGTAGGGTATTTTTATAAGGTTATCCCAGAGCCTCACACATTTCTATCGTTTTAGTCTCTCTGTTGCTACATTAAGTTCAATAATCAATACTCGCAAAAACATGTTGCACTCTA
>RQTK01000489.1:106790-167499 GCA_003991915.1 Elysia chlorotica
ACTACAATACTACTACTACTACTACTACTACTACTACTACTACTACTACTACTACTACTACTACTACTACTACTACTACCACCACCATTAGTATTACTACTAACTATCCCACGAATACTACTAAACCACCAAAAAACGACAACAAAAACAACAAAAACCAACCCACCCTACCCATTTCCACCCATACGCCTCCCACCCCGATCCCTATTGCACCACAGGCGAACCATCCTCCGTCACATCAACGATATGGCCCAGTCCGGGGAGTCCGCGAGCCGGGCCAGCCTGACCAGAGTGACGACCGCCACAGCAAGCAGCAACGTGAGGGATACCAGCCATCCCAGCACTCCGAACACTCTAGGCACTGTAGACAACCGGACAGGCTCGCCAACGCTGCCACTGCCACCATCACAGTCCCCTGAGCGGCGCCTGGCTGCGGTGGCACAGTGCACAAAGTCTCAGACCCAGGGCGATTGTCTCTCGGCCGTCAACAGCTCGTTCAACATGCGCTACGGGGTGCCCGTCAAGCTCATGGCGCAAAGGAAGCACATCTTGGATGAGCAGCATTTCAGAGAGGTTGGTTGGTTGGTTAGCTGGGTGATTGAATGGTTGGTTGGTTGGTTGGTTGGTTGGTTGGTTGGTTGGTTGGTTGGTTGGTTGGTTTATTATTGTTCAATAGGCGCTACGGGATGCCCGTCAAGCTCATGGCGAAAAGGAAGCACGTCTTGGGTGAGCAGCAATCAAAGAGGTTAGTTGGTTAGCTGGTTGGTTGATGGTTGGTTGGTTGGTTGGTTGGTTGTTTGGTTGGTTGGTTGGTTTATTATTGTTCAATAGGCGCTACGGGATGCCCGTCAAGCTCATGGCGCAAAGGAAGCACATCTTGGATGAGCAGCATTTCAGAGAGGTTGGTTGGTTGGTTAGCTGGGTGATTGAATGGTTGGTTGGTTGGTTGGTTGGTTGGTTGGTTGATTGGTTGGTTGGTTGGTTGGTTGGTTTATTATTTTTCAATAGGCGTTACGGGATGCCCGTCAAGCTCATGGCGCAAAGGAAGCACATCTTGGATGAGCAGCATTTCAGAGAGGTTGGTTGGTTGGTTAGCTGGGTGATTGAATGGTTGGTTGGTTGGTTGATTGGTTGTTTGGTTGGTTGGTTGGTTTATTATTGTTCAATAGGCGCTACGGCATGCCCGTCAAACTCATGACGCAAAGGAAGCACATCTTGGATGAGCAGCATTTCAGAGAGGTTGGTTGGTTGGTTAGCTGGGTGATTGAATGGTTGGTTGGTTGGCTGGTTGGTTGATTGGTTGTTTGGTTGGTTGGTTGGTTTATTATTGTTCAATAGGCGCTACGGGATGCCCGTCAAGCTCATGGCGCAGAGGAAGCACATCTTGGATGAGCAGCATTTCAGAGAGGTTGGTTGGTTGGTTAGCTGATTGGTTGATGGTTGGCTAGTTAGTTGGTTGGTTGGTTGGTTGGTTGATTGGATGGTTGGTTGGTTGGTTGGTTGGTTGGTTGGTTGGTTGGTTGGTTGGTTGGTTGGTTGGTTTATTATTGTTCAATAGGCGCTACGGGATGCCCGTCAAACTCATGACGAAAAGGAAGCACATCTTGGATCACATCTTGGATGAGCAGCATTTCAGATTGGTTGGTTGGTTGGTTGGTTGATTGGTTGATTGGTTGGTTGGTTGGTTGGTTGGTTGGTTGGATGATTGGTTGATTGATTTGTTGGTTGAAGAAAGCACATCTTGGATTATCAGAATTTCAAAAAGGTTAATAACTGTTGTTGGGCTGGTTAATTGGTTGGTTTAGGCCCTACTGGTTGATTTACTTGTTCGTTCCTTGGTTGTTGGGTTGGTTGGTTGGCTGGTAATGATGGTTGGTTGGTTTATTATCCAACGTCAGCAACTTAGCTAGGTTTTTCGGCGGACGGTAACAATCATAAAGTCTTACAATTTAACGTGCTGGTGGGTATCCGGGATTTCGGACTCAGCTGACTATATTATACTGCAACCGATCCAACTAAAAGGGTTTATGTCGGGTTGTGGGATTGGACCGGGGACCTCCTAAGTAGAAGCCCAGCGCTCTACCCCTTACTACTACTACCTCTACTACGTTTACTACTACTACTACTACTACTACTACTACTACTACTACTACTACTACTACTACTACTACTACTACTACTACTACTACTACTACTACTACTACTACTACTACTACTAATAATAATAATAATATGAGTAGATATGGAAGTTTTTTTCCCACAGTGGTAATGAAATTGGTCGAACGATGAATGGACTTTGTTGGGACTAAAACCCTCGAATGGTAAATGCAGCGGCACCGAATCACCTTGCCACTTAAAGCGAGTATGGTTATACCACTACCAATGCGCTCTTTAAATGACTTGCTATCTTGATTGGGAAAGTCCAAATTGCATCAAAGACAACCACTATAATATGGAGGCATCAACACTTGCCAATGGACGTACAAACATCTAGGGACAAACACAATCATGTATGCCTCAAAGTTTTTTTGTATTTTATAAATTAGACTTTAGGAGAGGCAGACCACTGAATTAATTATGAGCAGGTCTGGAGTTTTTTTTAGGTGTTTTTTTCCATAGTGGTAAATGCGTCCGGATTATAGTGGTTGTCTTTGGTATGATATGAGACAATGATGTTAAATAAAAAAAAAACATGTTTGATATTGTCGTTTTCTGAGGCATTTCATTGTATTTTTTCAACTTTTCTTTCCATTCGACACACGCCCAATCCCGAATTGTGGTCACCCACCATCACAGCTTGTGGAAACGCACAAAAACAACGTCCAGATCGGGAACTTTCTCACAGACATCAAACTGACCACAGGGAAACCCGAAAAACACACTGAGCTTCTTCCGCCTTCTATCTCTGACCTCATTGGTTGAACCAAGTAGTGCGTTAAAATAGTCCTAATCCCCTTCCCCAATGATATCACCCGTTATGTAAAGCATACATTATTTTTTTCGTTCTTAGGATCATATCTATCAAAATTTTTTACACCACTTATCATTCGTAAATGTACTAATTTCAGATAACTAAGTCAGTAAGTGTTCATTGAGCAGCGCTGTTTTACAAATTGCGTGATCACTCCAGTCTGTATTATGTCCAAGTAAAGAAACCCCTTTTGGTTCCCATTTTGTTATGTTTAAGAAAAAAAAATGACTTTCACAATATTACATGATTATGTACGTGTATTTGACTATTTTAGAGCTAGCTGAGAGGAGCTTTACCGGTCCCTTAGGGAAAATAGGAAAATACATTCAAGCTATAGTTATCTGGTCAAGTAAAAATAAAATGAATATCTCCGACACAAAGATAAAAAAAAGATAATTTACAAGAGAAAGGCGGTGCAGTTCCCCGCTACACGACAAAATCCACGAAGACACCAATGTAGTACATAACTTAAAAACAAAATAATTTAAGAACTTTTTTTAAAATCTTCTACAAAACGAAACTCTGGCGGTTTTGCTTGTTGAACAGCTATCATTTCTTCCAACAAAGTGGAGTAGCTTTTCGCGAAATCTAATGCCTAGCTGTCTTCTCTAAAATTCGTCTCTTAAGTTGAGAGGCGAGACTATCCTCACAAGAATTATATTCCCACTGTCTTTGAAGCTCTGCGCGGACTGTTATTTTCTTAGCACGATTTTAATCACTGAACGATTTATCATTAATTTGTCTTCGCAGTCGAGTGTGAAAGAGGACATTTTATTTCAAAGAAATAAGTCAGCGTAGATCCTTTAGGCTCTACCGTTATTTGAATTCCCTAGATGTTTTTTTTTTTTAAATTAGAAATCTATAAGAAAACTAAAAAGTTGGCATATGGGTGCGTAACAACATGTAGACAATTCTAATTGCCTATATTTTTTCATTTACTTTCTTTTTCTTTTCTTTTAGTACATTTTAATTTAAATAACCAATATTCGTAAGAAGAATATAAAGAAAGTCAATCTTTTTTTTTTTTAACTACTTGATGACCAAAGATTCAAAATAAATTTAATGCCGTCTGAACATTGTGTTGACGTTTTCCTTTAACACATTGTTACTTGTAGTCCAGATAAATATTCTCAAAAGATTGTCAAGCGGACATTTGTTTTCTTTTTATTTTCTTCAGTTGCATGCGTTTCCTTTATTAAGACTTTTTTTTCATATATTTCGTTCAATACTTTTCAAAAGATACAGCTAAAGGCAGAGATTTTTAATATTTTAATTAAAGCTTTTTGAGTTTTTTGTAAAGATTCGTTATGGTCTATTCGTTTCTATTTCACTTTTCAGTGCACACTCAGCCCTGTCTTCCTAGAGTTTCGATTTAATATTTAGGGATAAATAATTATATATAGTATACTGTCTGTAATGCTTATGTCCTTATGACCAAAATAATTTCGAATGAGCCTTATAATGGCGATTGGGTATTACATGTATCACTTTGCACACCACTAATAATATCTTGTGCTGCATACTGCACTGCGCTTTGGCGAGATTAACAAACCAAGTTTTCAGTTTCATAGATAAATTCTGTTGTTTGTATACAATCGTTATGAAACATGTATACTATGTGTTGCTATTTGATTTTATGTGAAAATTTATTATGTCCCTATCTTTTTCGGCAATATACATACTAAGGCCACAGTGGAAAAACCAGATAATAATGTCACCAATTTGGATAAACTTAGTTTTGAACCTTAGCTTACGAAGCAGATCTTTTTCTTGCATCTCTTGAAGATATTCAATTCAAAAACCTTTATTTTAGGACTGAAAAGGTTCTAAGTATATCCTGCAGAAACTGATGAATATAGATCATTTTGAAACTTAAAGTTGAATTATCTTGAAAGTTGTCAAATGTGACTTGTCTGATTTTTCCATTGTGGTCTTCATACAGTATTTAGTGCTGTGTAACAATTCAATTTTAGATATCTTTACTGTGATTACAGAAAAAAGAAATTTCAACACTTCCGACAGACACTTCAATTTGTCTTTAATCTTCTGAAATAACAATGACAGGACAATACAATCAATACAACATTCAATTCATTCCAGAAGATCCTTCCCATTTTTCACATACACACAGTGTTACCGACAAGGTTCCAGTATCTCTCATTATACGTTTAAGTTATCCTTAAAAAAGAAGGAATACATGTACAAACGTATGGCTTAGTTTCACTCCTAGTAGGTAGGCGTTTCTGAGAAAAAAAAATCCACAAAATGTAAAGTCGATTAGACAAACCATTTCAAATCAGTGATAATACTGACCATTGCAACATCAAAGCACACTTCTCATAATTTAAAGTAGGAGAAGAAATTGACCATCTCCCAAATAACCACGCACTGTTTATGTACATTCTTTTCTCTTCAATGATTCCTATACAAGATACACTGCAGTAAAAACCAAACCGAATAAAATATGAACGTTTTAAAGTTGTGTTTATCATCGCTTATCGGGATAATTTTAATGTTTAAAAAAATACATTGCAATTATAACCCATAATAGCTATTTCAACGCTCTCTTATCAATCCAAAAGACGACCACATTGTTATAGAGGCATGAAATAAAAACAAAATAAAACTAAAAAATAAAGATGACAAATTTAGGAGGGAAATTTAAACCAGAATTAGGAAAAACGTAAAGCGTAGATAAGGATGCCGTAATTATAATTAAAATTATGATCGAAATGAGACAAAGCCGTAGTCAAAAGGATTGCAACAAACATGATTAGAGTAGTTGTGCACTCAACAGCACTTAAATGAAATTGAAAGGAATGAGAAGTAAAATGATGAATCCGACAAGGAAACAAGTCTACGTCATAAACAGAAAACAACAAAACAAGGCATCCTTGCTTTTTGTGGTGCAATAGAACATTAGAAGTCTCATATCTTTGCACTGTACCTTGGGGCTTTACATAATTACGAATTATGGACATTATTGTAAAGCAATTCAAGATAGGTGCAAACATGGCAGTTTACGCACACCACAGATACAGTTACAAACAATGCGACATGCTGTACTTAACAAAACAATGAAGAACATGTTAGACATACATCATAAAATTGAAACTCACACAGGTCCCACTGTCTGCAAAAATCAAAGAAGTAGAACCAATCAATGCAGAAAGTAGTCTCCAGTATATTACGCGATAAAAAAAAAGCGAATGAAGGAGCGAATATGACTGTGTATGGCTTTTGCGAAAAATATTTATGGCTTTGAATAATAAATTGTTTAGCTCATAACAGATGCACTATATCCACCCCAGCACCCAAACACATTTATACCTCACGTAATTCTATGCTACCCCAGCACCCACACACATGTATACAATAAATGTACCTCACGTAATTCTATGCTATTTTGCTATGCATATTTTAACATTAGTCTGGTATATTTTACATCCATATAAACACTCGCATGTAAATAATCTTATTAATATTATGTAGGGATAATTTCAGCTGCTTGTCATTGTTTTCCACATTTTAAATACTTTATCCTTACAGACAGAAAAATGGAAAAATCGATGCCCTGTTAATATAATTAATAAAGAGGAAAACAAACAAAAAGAAAAGAAAAAGCAACTGGTGGACTTCGGATTGGTTTCATAGACTGCAGAACTTTTAGTTTTACTTGTACTTTCTAATTCGCATGCAGAGGAAAGAAATGTACGTACATATTATTGTTGTTATGTAAATGTATTCAACTGAGATCGCAAATATGTCTCCACGTGCCTTCTAATCACTTTTAGATTTAGGAGAAGTGCTCGATAGAAATCAAAGTTCTTGTGCCGGGAAAACCAAGTATCGTGGTACATGTATTTAACCCCCTTTTGTTACGGTATTATTTATTAAAGATTATTAAGATTTAAATGGAACAAAAACAAAGAGAGTGGGTGGGAAGAGATATTGCCTATAAACCAGATCACAGACATAAAACTTTTTCAAAGTTGATCTGAGTTGAGTTTGCTCCAACATGAGCACTATATAGTATATAGGTTATATTGTGGACGGGCCCCAAGGTCTGGCGTTTGACAATTGTATGTGGAGCAAGTACTACATACGAGACAGAGCGGGGAGATTAAGGCTTTCTGTCTCAGCCAGTCACATTATACTATACAAATAGTTATTAAAACTTATACTAATACCGACCCAACCATTTATATTTAGTCCATACAGGGGACAAAAATTGGACAAATACATTTTTGAAGACCTCCCGATCTGGTGACCAATCCTCTGCCACACAGGGAAATCTCTTAGATTAGAAATTAGAAAAATATTTCAGAATTCCCATTGTTTGCTTATTATGCCATTGTCACACGAGCTTACTGTAAACCCATGTGTCCCTAAATAAGTAAGTGTGTGTTGTTGCCTTGCGTCCGATGTCAGAACTAGATATAATATATGCTATAGTGTAGACGGCTCCCAAGACTGACGTCTTACAAGTTTACATGCTGCCATACAGACAGTGTGGGGATCCCATGGCTATCTCAGCCGGTCACATTAAACTGGCAGGCGACCCAACCAGTGAAGGGAAGAAGTCGCCAGAGCGGGGCTCGAAGTCGAACCACGGACCTCCAGCGTCAAAAGCCGATGTTCTTCCCCAGGAGCCGCGCTAAATGTAACCCGGGGCTATTACTATTTACTATGTACTGGTAGTAGTAAATGACCAGTGTATTTCACTTTTCACACGCACCGATGTGTTTATAATTATACATTAAGGTATACAGAATGGGTGATAGTGATGCGATTTGTATTAAAATAATAATATCCATTTAGCCCGTTACTTGACATTTTTTTACTGTCTTAGTAGTGCATGTATTGAACTTTTTAACTTCAAGTGTATACATTAAAAAAAAAATTTTTTTTTCAATAAAATTATATAGTCAGGCTTTGTCCATCATGATTAATGCATGGAAATTGTAAAAGTACTAAAATTTGACGGAGTTTCGTAGGCGGCGCTTTCACGAGCATCCATAAGCGTTAGCCACAACTATAGTTCTAATCTATATGGACAACGTTGGCACAAGTGACTATTGCTAATGCTACTTACTAGTACTAAGGGGCCTACTAGTACTAGACCGCTGAAGCTCCTAGGTTTTCTCTTTATCTCTCCCTCAATTAACCACATGTATTCAACAGGTGGGAGAAGGGGGCAGGGGCGTGATGGACGTGTTTGATTTAAAGTCAAAGCTACATAATTAGTTATTACTCTACAATCTTTAAGCATAATTATGGGTCTCCATGTTCCAAGCATAAATTTTGCTTGAGTAACGAGGCGTACCTTTCCATAGATTTCAATTGTAACTGCCGTACCTATACATCAGAGATATGCAATTTCATTTATTTAGACTCAATGTCAAAGATTATTTTGAAAGAAAGGAATTTCAATCAATTATAATTCTGTAACCTACATGTAGTAGTAGTATTAGTAGTAGTGGTAGTGGTAGTAGTAGTAATTATGCGGCGTCTCCTGTGTTTGCCGTTTAATAGGGTATCCGCTGCTATCCCAATTACATCTATTAATTATTAATTTAGAGACAGTGTAGGATTCTAATATTATTTTTAGTTCTACCAACTAATACTGTATAGTGGTGCACTATACAATCATGTATATATGCAAGGCATTAGTTGTCCCACTTCATGTTAATTGTTATAAATACCCATTCGCAAAAGTACGACAACCCACCCCACCCACTTTTTAAACTTTCCTCCTCCTGGTCCTTCAAGTTTCAATTTCTACATGTTCTATTCTGTCATGTATCGAGTAGGCCGACATTGTTCCCACGCCAATGATTAAGTAACTAAAAATATATACATTAATAGAACTGTACCCGCTACTGGCGGAAAAACATTTTTCCACAAACTATGTTATAACATTCTTATTCTAATACATCTTTGTGAGCCGGTCATTTAGCCCGTGTTTCCACTGAAACAGAAACGAACCGACCCAAACCGACCCGACCCTACAAAAAACGGCAATGAAAATAGCACAGCCACAAATAACTAAGAAATCATAGAGAAGTCCGCCAATGTGTTTCCACCAAAACGACCCTCCTCCGGCCGACTTTTTTCGAGTCGGTTGGTATACGGTATGCACCATTTTTGACGGGTCGTTTGGGTGACTCATCAGCCACAAGCCTGCCACGGGTTAAAAAAAATTATTTTATTTTAAGGAATTTTTCAAAACCGATTTCATATTCGTGATCAGCGCCCTCAAATTACCAAAGTCTTCGCGTAAACAATAGGTTTTGATGAAAAATAAAGATTTTAGAATTTGTTTAAAATTAAGTTTATTTTTCTTACTACCGGTCCCTTTTCACTTTTGCCACCACGTGGGAAAACCCAACGTGCCATTCCCCTTTGGTGTGCAGCCTGAGGGGTCGAGTCATTGAAGATTACATTACAGTAAGGTCGGGTCGTTTCTGGTTTAGAGTTTGGTAGGTGGAAACACAAAACGGAAACGAACCGACAAAAAACGGTTCGGGTCGGTTTGGGTCGAGTCGTTTCTGTTTTGGTGGAAACGCGCCCTAAGCACGTCACTGACGCTCACATTCTCCTGTGTAGGTGCAAGGATGAGTTAGCTGGGTCCTCATCTCATTCCAAACTTTCACATAACTTTTCCGCTTGAATGTACCGGGTAATGCAAAGAAAAAAAAAAGGAATGACTATGCTAATCATAAGGTTGACTCGCGTTTTTTTTTCCTGAAACAAACTTTCAGTGAATGTTTTTTGACTGGCATCGAAGAGCTAAAAATTGCGGGTGTCAGTTTGTCAAACAAAATTTACTTAGGGGCGCACTTTTGGCAGTTTAATTCAAACTTTTTATTATTATTTGAGAATGCTTTATAGTATACACCCAATTTCATTCACCTCAAATAATTCGTTATTTATGTGTGTACTTTCAAAACAGTTAATTATCCTCTTAAAATTGTCTTTTGTTTCTTGGTAATTTAAGTGAAATTGCTATATTCACTGTAGTAATAAATTCAGTATTGGAACAATCTTTGAGATAGGAAATTGGGAAAAATTGTAGTTACAACCAGATCAATTTTTAAAGCTTAAAATATTATTGTTTATGTCTTTCCAACTTGTTCACAGGTACAGTAGACAGAAGCACCAGCGCTCAAGAACTGCGCCGCTCACGAGCCGGTCCAAGTCTGAACACAACTTATCCCGACTTCAGGTAGATGAGCACGCTGAGGATGAAGACGCTCAGAAGGATATTGACAGCGACTTGAACAACAACAACAGCAGCAAAGTTCATAACAGCGCAAAGGACAAGAGCGATCCCGTAACCGAAACGATTGCTTTGGTGGAGGGTACTCGAAATCTCAGCCTAGAAACCCCACCGGCCAATAAAAGGGTCGGTGGTGCGTGCGCCAACAGTCATACCGCAAGTAGCGGCGGGCTTATAGCATTTGATTTGGAACAAACTGAAGAAACTTCTTCCGCCTTGCTCAGAAAAACAGTTATCACTTCTGTGTCGCCGGCAGCTGGAACAGACAACTCTCTAAATAGTAACAAGGGCGCGAAAACTAAACCTCAGCCTGGCCTTCGGAAGTTGAAAGAGAAGCCTATCCCTCCTCCCAGAAGATCTCCTAGAGTTCTTGCACAACAAAGAAGTGAACAGAAACTACAGAACACTGTAGACTTTCACCCACACACTGGGACGCTAACACAGATTAGCCCCGACCAATCTACTCAAAATGTTGCCTTAGAGAGCAAGTCTTCCCTCACATCAAAAACGTGTGCTGACCAGCCTCAAAGCACAAATCACTCCAATTTGGCGCCTTTATTCAGATCTACGGCAAGGCTTAATATCCCTGCCCCAGCACAAACTAACGGTGTAACACCTGTGGCGAAACCAAAGATTCCACCTCGACCACGAAAGCTGGATGCTGCACTACAAAGATCTGACACATGCAAACAGGAGCTTACTACACCTAGTGATTGTGTCGAAAGTGCTGGAGACATAAACGACAGAAGAAAAAATTCTCTGGTAGAAACACTAACCAAGCGTTTTACTTCCCTTAGTGCCTGTAAGCCACCTAGCGAAACTAATCGGGAAGAGGGCAACACAAACGGTACATCTGAGAAACCCCCGCATTTTTTCAAAGCCACGCCTGTTTTTATTAGCAAATCTGCGAGTTCACAAAGTGCCACTGCGTTCAAAACGACTCTCATACTAAACTCTTCCGTGGCAACCAACAGCGAAGCACATAAATTAAAAGAGTCAAATAAAGTTGTCATTCCTGAAGGAAATGCCTCTCGAACTTGCAGGAAAAGATGTCCAGACATTGAACATTCCAATGATAGTTACAGCAAGCGTGAGAGACGAAGTGTCGCCTCCGGCAAAGTTCGGAAACCTAAGTTGCCGTTGGGCGTAAAGAACTCTGAGGATTTTGCTCAAAGAGACAAATCTGTTAAGGAAATTTGTTCACCTCTCTCGACTATCAAATCGGAAATGTCCATAGAAAGCGCCGAGCAAGCTGTGAGTGAGTCAGAGATCAACGCTGTCCCCCTAGCGACCATGGAGTCCGAGAAAGACCAGAGCTGTGGTGGGGATGAACTTTCAGAAGGCCAGGAAATAACGAGAAGGAATTCCTTACGAAGTGGGCGGCTCGATCCAGGGGATGCCTCTCAGTCCTCGGGTGGGAGCAACCAGCGTCAGAGCAGCGGGGGGTACTCGTCCTCTGTGCCTCGCTCGCATTCTGATATCAGCTTCCGCCTGAGCAGTGGCAGTGGTTTGGGTGGCGTCATGGGAGATGCCCAAGGTGGACAACATTCCAGGGACAGTTCCATTGTGTCCAGTCACAGCCGCTTGTCTCGAGCCAGTGTTGGGGCAGATTTGGAGAATTTCTTCAACCAGATGGGCCTTGAAATGGGAGTGCTGGAGCCTTTGGCCCGGCTCCGGGAGCTGCAGTGTTCCAGCAGCACAGGCGGGGAGCGAGCCCCTGCAGGGGATGCTAGCACGTACGGCAGCATGAGCTCCCTGGACTCCCAGGATGCAGCCAGCATTTGTAGCACCTACTCCCGCAGCGAGCAGGAGTGTGTGGGGCCTGGTGGTCTATGTCTAGGGGCCAGTGGTGGGGCTGAGGGCACTCCTCTAGCCACGGGCCACCATCAACAGACATCTATTGTTGAACGCAATGCACGCATTATCAAGTGGCTGTGTAATGTTAGGAAAGCCATCAAAGGTGGACAGAGCAAGGCGGATGGTGGTGGCAGCAGCAGCAGTACTGCAACAGGAAAGGCTTGACCAATGGTTGCACACAAGTTAACAGCATTAATTTGAGAGATAATCATAGAAAATTTTGAAACAATGCATCTCGTTAAGACGCCTTTGAGTAAGATTATCTCTTCTTAAATCCGTGAAATGGTTACGGTCTTAATGTGAAGCTGGTTGTCATAGCAATCTCAGAACCACAGCAGAGATTTGCCTCATTGTGTGTGTGTGTGTGGGGGGGGGGTATCAATTATCATCTCTGAATTGACAGTGACAATAGGGGCCTACTTTGGTCATGAACTGCTTGTGGAGGTGATTGTTTCAAATTTTTGTACTTTATACATTTCTTATTAGAAGCAAAGGTTGAGGATGTCTTTTTTTAATCACAAAAGGTAGAAAGCACAAAATCCAACTCTTTACTATTTTAAGCCTTAATTGACTGTCTAACAGAGTGATAACAACAGATACAGTTACATGATTTGTATGCATTGATTGTTATTTTTATTTACTGTTGATTTCTAAAGATGTACCTTTTCATTCTTTTAGTTATGGTAACATATTCTATTGGGTTAAAAAAATCAACAACTGGTAGGGGTAGTTTAACCGTGCAATTGCAATCCACAAGTTCATCTTAGTAACACTTTGAAAAGCTTGCCCCCAAAAAACTTGGGTGCTTGCTGAAGTTGTAGTATCATTTTCACTTGGCCTGTTAGTGTTCTTTCAGTTGCTAAACAGGTTAAATCAGCGTTGCACAGCTGCGCTTTTGCCGGTTTTGGAAAGTAATGTTCTGGGTGTAACTTTCATTGTTGACACCTACAAAACAAGGCATCAAGATGAATTCTATTCGTTACGGTAAATATCAGTTGCAAATCATGCTTACAGTTACACACAATGTTATTTTGTATGTAATGATGCTCACCTAATTTAGAAGTGCTCTCTATTCTTCTCAACGTAAAAACAGCAAAAAATTCACAAAAATGGTTTTCAACGATCAGATATTTTAATTTTTATATCAATTATTTCCTTGCACACTACTTTAAAATCATGAATTGTTCTTAATATATTATTATTAGTGTGAAAAGGCAATTTCTCTCTGAGATGCACAGGTGCAGGTTTTCATAAGTTTTAACAAAGTATTTTATGGGAAAGATTAATGGGTATTGTATCACAATGTTGATTTTTGTTACGCCTTTGTGAATCTATTATCCTTAACACAACTTTCTCCTATTTTGAAGCGATGAAAGTTATTTGTAATGACTTTTTGAGTGCTTTGAGTTTGACACACTTTTAAGTCAAATGTATGCAAATTCCCCAATGTGCTTTTGATGTTATTGCCGATACAGCTACAGCTTACCATACTATTGTCATTTTTGCTCTTCATTTTTTTAAATTGTCTTTGCCTGACGCCAGGGTTTTTTACTTCCTTCTTGCCTCTTTCTTCTAAAACTTCATACCGTTTCTAAATGTACAAATTACAATCACAATATAGTCATAAGTTGTTCTAATGCAGCTTCCTTATAAAGCTTTTTTTTTTTGTTGTTAAAAGCAATGTGTTATAATATTAGTGTTAAAGCAATTGGTGGAAAGAGCTAAGATGAAAAAATAAAATATGGTCCCTTTTTGTATTACTTATCATTTATTTGTCTCCTCCGCCACAAACTTTATTTTTGTTTTTGTTTTTTTTCTTCCATTTTCATAAACAAATCGCATTGGTTATGCTGCAACAGTGCTTTCTAACTTTACTAGCCTGAGGAGTACATGCATTATTCTTCTTTTTCTTGTTACATGTATTAAGAGCAGCGTTTTAAATTGATGTTTTATGCTAAACAAAATGATTTTTTGCAGATTTTGATAAAAAAAATATGTTGATCTGTTACAGCTGAGCTCTTATTGAGTTAAAACTACTTTTTTTCAAGGTCATGGTAGTTATTGATATGTGCAATTTTGTGTAGTTTCACCCCTCTTTAAATGACTTTTTGAACATAAGTAACTATGAAACCTTGCACATTGGCAAAGATTAATAACAAACATATGTGCGTGCAGCATCATTTGTATAAACATGTTGTATATGTAACAGACTACAGCTACCCACCAGATAATTTGGTTGCAGTATACATATTTTACAAGGTATAATATTAGTATTAACTATTATTGAGACTCAACGACTTTCACAGACTCGTTGACTTTTTAAATTGAAAGTAAAATTTCTATTTTATGCAGAAAGAAATATTTGACTTTCACTGGTTTTATTACGTTCTTATCATAGCTTTATTAAGGATTACTTAGACTTATTCCTTAGTCCTTGTACATGTTTATTGTGGAAGGAAGCAATATTTAAAATAAAATGCCAAAGCAACCATGTTTGTTTTTAGGCTTGAAAAGGGTATCAAACTTAAAAGGTATGTGTAAACTGTTTATCAATGTTCACCAAGATTGTTTACTTTTGTAATATTTTTCTGAAATTTAAACATGAAGCAAATACCAAAGCCCTATTTTTCTACTTTCACTGTTTCATTGAGAATGTTACATCTCCTTTTGTTTTTAATCAGAATTTTGAAGTGAAATATACGTTAAAGGGCCACTCCTACATGAATTTGTCCCATTTTTCATGTATTGAATATGATATCAGAATATTTAGCCATTATACTCATTTTTAAATCATACTCATAGGGGGAAGATTGTACTAATCCTTTTTTAATTTTATGCTTTACAAATAATAATCCTGCCATTCTGAATGAGTAGAGGATTTTTTTGTATGGGACAATTTGAAAGTCTTCCGTTTATCTTCATCTTTGTTTAGTATATGTTAGTATCCTTGTCTGTATAATGTGACTCACCAAATCCTGGTTCTCGTCGCCATAGCACTTTTCTTAGGACCTCAGAGCTGTTAAACTAGAAGCAGCTTCAGTTTATCCAACAATAAATTAATACCTATGCAGAGAAAATAATGTGATAAAACTGATATCATTCTAATTTCTATGGAGGCACCGTTGTCCAAAGATTGAAACTGAAACTGAAAGTTAGGTTTGGTACCTGCACTTGTTGGCTCAGTGCCATTTTAATATGGCCAGCCAAGTCCTACAGTATCCTGTCTTGAGTCATGTTGCCATTTAGGATATTTCTCTAGAATCCAGGATGTTTAACAACTTATAGTTGGAGTGAGCTTAGCTCTTCCCAACTAATGGTTTTCTTTAAAAACATATTTTGATGTGACGACCCTAGGACCTCACTGGGGAACCTAGGAGAGGATGAACACAGTGAGAGAACTGCGCTTATTTAGAGTAAGAGCAATCGGAGAATTCCAGACTTTGTTATTGCAAGTATTCTCAAACAATGTCACCAGTTCTTAAAATGTTGATGTGTGTACATGTAGAATCAATGTCTTTCTTTTTGATTAAGCATTATAATTTAATAATGTCTTATCGTTTAATTTACTAGTTAAAGTTCGAGCAAACCACAGTAAAGCTAATCTTTAGTAAAAACTAAGATAGGACTTTTAGAAGTATGACTGAGATGGCCTTCAGAGAGTTATTTGTCTGGAAAATGTTTTTGCTGACGGCTCTAAGATCAATAACCCTCCTGATTACCTACTTGATTCCAAAATGAAACACACAATCAGTTGTTTTCAAATTGAATTAAAAGGATGTTAAAAGAGAAACCAAAATATTTGTACAGTCCTATGCATATAGTTGTAGGTAATTTGTAACATACAAATTGGCGTTAATTTTTTAAAGACTTATGTGGGTTTTTTGGGGTTTTTTTTTACGGAGAAGCAAGTTTTGAGTGTAATAGCTTAATGGAATGAGAATTGTTTTCTCAGTTTATAATCATATTCATATTTCATGGACCAAATAACTTTCTTTTGAAGGGAATGTATATATTATTTTTACTTCCAAAAATAATGTAATGTACCCTGTCGTTTAATTGTGTACAAATGAACCTTGAAGTTTGAGTTTATATAAAATTTAATTATTTTTTTCTTCTTCTAATTCTATTGTTAAACTCTTTTTGTAAAACAATATGCCTACAGCTTTTTTCTACTATTCTGCTCTTATTATCTCATTTGAAGTCCTGGCCATTTAAAAATAATCAGGTTTGCCTTTTTGTAAATACAGTAAAAAATTTATGAATTGCCAATTCATCGTTTTTGCCTAACCATAAATTTTGATTTACTCTGTGCATTACTTTTCCTGTGATACATATTCGTCAAAATACAGAGCCTGTTTGGGTAAGATAAAATCAGATCCCACTAAGCAAAACATTTTGGGCAAATTAAAAAAAAATGTTAAATTTGTATGTAACCAACCTGGTATAAATGGGATGATTATTATTATTATTATTAACTTAAAAAATATAATAATAATAATAATAATAATAATAATAATAATAATAATAATAATAATAATAATAATAAATCAAGAACACATGCAGTTTTTACTGGTGAGTGTGTCAACATCCACACGTCAACAACTACAACCTGTACATGCACACGGCACAATAAAAATGTTGTCATTTTGGTGCCACCTTCAGATTTAAACACCTCATAATATTTATGGTTGTAGCTGACGCAACTGTTAATACAACCAAGCAACTCCAACACAAGGCTGTCAGACAAATAGCAACTTCCTTTTTATTTATTTCCAATTTTTAATTTGGTTGCAAGGATTCCCTCTAGGTCGTAATATCTGTCGAGTATTTCATAGGCTTCTTATTGATGTTAATTGTTATTGAAAATGTGTATTTATTTATAATTTTACTTTGCTTGTTAAGCTTTTCTCTAATACTGTCATAGAGTTCTTATTGATATGGATTGGAACATTATTTTATTTTTATTTCATGTTTTGTTTGAAAAACTTACCTTAAATTATTACAGTAACTAAATATACTTAGTATTTACGTCTGTTATTTCAATTTTAAAAAACCTGATTATTCCAAAGCATATTTGCCATAATTTGCATCAGTTCTGCAATGTACAGCTTTTATAGACTTAATAATATTAAGTTCATCCATTTATGTTCTCATTTTAAGCTACTAGTACTGCTAATGCCTTGAAACTTGCATTAAACTAAATTAATAATGTGCTAGTAATGACAAGGTTCCCTCATTTATTTACCAAACTTTCATGTTAAGAAAAAAACGTGGCTATTTTTTTTTTAGATACAAAAAATTAATTGTACAGATTTATAAATGTATTTACTTACATTACGAGATAACGATTCAGTTTCTCATTTTTACACTTTTTAGTCACTTCGAGTTTGATCCATTGATATGCATATGTGACTAGAACACATTTAACTTTAACACTAAATGACCAAGTTACACTTACTGTCACCTTTCCAGATTATATTTCCACAGTGTGAAGTTTGCTTATGCTGAAGTGCAATGAGTTATGTTGCATAGACAAATGAATACATGTGACATGCATTATAAATTGTAGTATCATTCAAGTTTTCAACAGTGGTACATGTACATCACCTGCAAGTGCAACAAGCATGTATTTGTCTTTTAATACATGTGACCTTCTTTGAGAACAGTGGATTTAAATAAAGCTGAGTTTCAAAAATTGTGTCTGTGTTCATCTTTCTGTTTAGTATACTTTTTTATCAAAATATTGTTAACAATGTTAATTAATGTTTCAATGGACTAATTTTTGGTAAACACTGATTTCTAGATTATTTTTTAATTTTTTTAACGTTTGGGGAGCTTGTCTCAAGATTATATTTTTTTATTTATCGTAGATGAAAAATCTGATGACACTAATGTATTAACGAATGAAAAGTTTAATTTCATTCCCTGCGTACAGAGTACAGACTAAGTACCTCACACTGACACAGTCACAATCAACAGAAAATTTAATAAAATGTAAAGGCATTGTATTGGGAACAATCTAAATGTATTTCCAAAACTAACTTCAAATGAGGAAGTTCATTGTTAACACCATTAAAGTAAAAACAGCCAACATTAAAATTCAACATAAAAATTTTGCATTTAAAAAAAGCATGATATTTTGGCATTATTTTGCAAAGGCACGATAATTTTGCTAAAAATTAACTTTTTACCAACATTTTGTGAAAAAGAAAACAAAACACAAGGAACACAAAAAATGTATTATGTGTGAACCGAAATCATAAATCTGTGAAACTTTTTAAGCTTCAGCACTATCAAGTCCATCACAAACAGTGATCTCAGGCTTGTTTGAACAAAGTGAGAGAGTGACCTTTCAATGAAAGCTTCAACATCCTTCCAACATCTCATAAATGTAGCACACACAAAAAACCCAACACAACAACAAAATTAAAAAAAACAAAACATAAGTTACTCATATTTAAACAATAAAAATGAACATACATATAATTGAATGACCAATGACGTAGTTTTACTAGGAAATTAAAGTTGAACATATTTACAGATTTATCACAGATTGAAGATGATTTAGATGGCAACGCTCATTTTTGTAGCACTATGCCTCACATATGATTATGGATAAACAAAACAATAAACACTTCCATGTGTTTGAAAACGAAGAAAATAATAATAATTTAAGCAAACAGTAATATATATCCATCACAAATTTAAGATGGTTGAGATTGTCAGAGTAAAGAATACTTCATGGAGAGGTTTAATAATGTTATTTGAACTAGTTATCAAATTATAAGAAATGTGCATTATACTTATAGATGATAAGAGTAAGACTAATAATTAATGAATAGATAAACTTGTGTAGTTTTACATGTGGATGGCATATCTGAAAGCTATAAGCAAATGTGATCTAAAACAATAGCTATGAGTAAAAATGATGTTAATCATAAGCTATGAGCAAATAATGATTTCAAAGGTAGGAAACATGTTTATTTAACATGAATCATTACCTTTTACATGTATTTAACAGGGGTGTGTAAGTTAATAAGGTGTGCACACCTATGCCTCAATGTCCAACAGTACATATGATGGTATACTTTCGTTTATAACACCCCCACCATTATGTCATTGTCAGTTGGTTAGGTATTGATAGAGTAGCCATTTATGCAGTTTTGTTTTGACATCAAAAGGCATGTGAAAACACATTTGTTATTTGTATCGAGAACAAAATAAACTCAAAAGCTATGTACAATATTTATCACAGATATGCTTTTTGCGACCTTATCACTTTGATTAAAAGCATATCAGTCTGGGTTTAATTAACAAATAAATAAAAAATTAAACAAGACAAAAAATTGTCAACAAAATCATGACAGTGGCTGAAAGAAACAACAAATTATCAATTTATGCTTTTACATTCTATAACTCAAAGTAATATAAAAACCAATTCGGAAGAACAGTTCCATAACTCCTGAAAAAATTAACATAATTTACAAAAAAAACATATGTACAGTTTATCACAGATTTGCTTTACCACTTTTGGAACACTGGATGATGCTCTCAAATATTGCTGAAAAAAATGCATCTCTTAAATGCAAACAAAATGAAACTTTAACAAACTAAACTCAAACTCAAATATCTCAATTTCAAAAATACATGTACATAAATCAATTTCGTGTCTCAATACAGAATGGCATTGAAACTTGACAGTCAATGTTTAACTTCCATAGGGGGAAACATTAATGAAACAATGACCTCCTTTTTTTTAAATCAAGTGATACATTTTTTGCTGATTAGTCCAGTTAAGATGTCATTGAACTTATACAATCTTTTAAATATGCCTGCTGTAATTTTAAAAGTAACGGCATAGCCATATTGAATTAAAAAGAGGACAAACAATTACCATTTCCCCTATTTCCTAATTCATAGTCAAACATATTCTCAAAGTAACAGCGTGTAATAAAAACAAAGCACTTCTTAAACATGTGTAAAGGTGATGATCTTGAACATGTGTAAAGGTGTTGATCTTGAACATGTGTAAAGATGATTTTATTTCTCATGCAAAGACTTTACTTTCTGCTTTCGGGATAATCCTACACGAAGGGGTCTCTGAGTTTGGCGCAGGGGCTGAAGGTGACCAAGCTCTGGTTTTGAACTTGATTGGTTTTCTGAAAAAGTTATACAAATGGTGTTTTAAAACAATCCTGCATTGGCTTATTTTTTAAAAATGACTATTTTCTTAAAGTCCTGGAATTTTAAAGGATAAAGGAATAGATTTTAACTAAAAAGCATGCGCATACATAACAAAAGAAAAAATCTTCAACTACAGCCAATAAAATTAAAAAGTTACCGCTATCCTAAGGAGTTTGTGAAACTTAAAAGCATTTTTTAAAATACTGATTATATGATCATATACCACAAAGAAAAAAAAATGAATACACATAAAGTTCACAGAGGTGAGCAAAGCATCCCACACTTACATAAATATTGCCACGATGGTAATGATAGCATTAAGAAAAAGAACGAGGATGGTAATAACAGTGATAATGACGATGATGGTAGTAGTGATGGTGATAATAACATGGTGGTGATGTTGATGGTAGTAATGATGGTGATGGTGATAACAATTATTGTAGTAGTGATTATCATAATATTAAATCATACTAATAAAAACAGTGATAGTGTTGATGATGATAACAATGGTAACAATAATCGTAGTAATGGTAGTCATAATGGTGATAATAATGGTAATAGTGAAAATATTAATAGTGGTATCATTAATATTAATTATTAATGGTAATGATAATAATAATAATAATAATAATAATAATAATAATAATAATAATAATAATAATGGTATTGGTGGCAATGATGATGATAATGATAATAGTAGTGGTGGTGATGGCAGTAATAATAATGGTGGTAGTGTTAAGAGTAATAATAACAGTAATAATGGTAATGTGAGCAATAGAATAATGACAACAATAAGATATAATACTAGCAGTAGTACAAGTAGTAGTAGTAATGACTATGATGCTGATGGTGGCAGCAGCAAGGGTGATGGTAGTAATAAATGATAATTATGATGGTGATGGTGATAACAATAATTATTGTAGTAGTTATTATAGTAATATTAAAACATAATAATAAAAATAGTGATAGCGGTGATGATGATAACAATGGTAATCAGTAATAATGGTAATGTGAGCAATAGAATAATGACAACAATAAGATATAATACTAGCAGTAGTACAAGTAGTAGTAGTAATGACTATGATGCTGATGGTGGCAGCAGCAAGGGTGATGGTAGTGATGGTAGTGGTTATAATGGTAATAGTTAGGTTAGTTTAAGCCTCTTGATTCCCTGTGGAACATAAGGCCGCAGCAAGTCCCCTCCATCAAACTCAGTTCTGGCTAGTTCTCTTCAGTTCTGCCCATGATAAGAAGTTTCATATCGTCTGCAAAGTCAAGATCCTCCAGCTGCCTCATGAAGGTCCACTGGCCTGTAGTTGACCTTCGCATAACCCATAAGGAAGATTGTAGACGAGAGCAAACAACCCTGTCGGATGCCCATTTTTACGTTGATGGGTTCTGTCAGTTTACCATCCAGGATGACTTGACAAGTGGCTTCTTTATACAGCTGTTGAATGGTGAAAAGCCATAGTGGTAGATGAGTCTCCAGATGACATCTTGATCGACGCTGTCAAATGACTTTTGAAAGTCAACAAACAATGCATACAGAGGGGTCTGCCACTCCATTGACTGTTCAATGATGATGCGCATGGCACGAACGATATTGTCGGAAGCCTGCCTGCTTATTTCGGAGTCTATTGTCCAGGGTAGTCTTCAGCCTATCTAACATGATTCTTTGCCAAGGATGGATAACAGCATGAATAATGGTAATAGTGGCGGTATTAATATTAATGATTGCAGTAGTGGTAATAGTCATAGTAGTGGTGATAATAATAGTAGTGATCATGGTGTAATAATAATTTTAGTGGTGATGATGATAGTAATAATAAATACACAATTTTTCCAATAACTGAATTATGCATGCATAATCGAAAATAGTTATAGCAATGAGTATGGTTGTGTTCGTATCAGTAGGGATGATAGTAGAAACAATGGTAATGGTGGCTGTAGGGGTAACGCTGGCAGTTGTGGTAGTGGTTATGATGGCAAGGTTGGTGGTAGCGGTGGTCGTGGAAACGATGATAATGAAAATGACGTTAATAGTGATGGCCGCAATGGTATTAGTGGCAGTATCAATTAATTATTAATAATAACTCCTGCAGAGGTAGTAGTAATGGTTGTGGTAGTTATGGTGGCGGTTGTAGGAGTTACAATACTCATGGTAAGAGGGAACTATGGAGCAGCACCTAATTAGAATACCATTGGGGTAATACCCCCAGTTTAAAACTATACAGTCCTACCAACTGCACTTCTTTCCTTTATATCTCCCCCCATACCCTCTTAAAAAGAAAATTAAATGTATAAACCTAATCTTACCCTCCTTGCGTTGAAAGGAAGATTTGTCTTATATGTTTCCCTCCAACCCCTCTTGCCACTTTAGAACTTCCGAAATTAGGAACCCTATATTAGAGGATCAGCCTTGTAGTAGAAGAATGGACTAGCATTGGATCTATCATGTCTTGCCTTTATCTTGAGCTTTTGTCTTCAGTCAATGCCGCTTGTTGCCATATAGGACCCCTCAGGGAAACCTAAGAGACGTTAAACCTGAATAGAGAGAAAGCTCCCTCTCTTTATAGAGAACAGAAAGTTTCTGGCCAAAATTTAATCTGTTTAACAAACTTTTTGAGTGTGATTTCTTTGTGTGAGTAGCCAGGAATATACACAGGTCCTTTTTTAATGAAAGCCATATTTTTGTTGATTAAATTAAATTTGAATTTAAGTTCTTATTTGAAATTGAGTCAGACAGCCTCTTTCCTCTTAACCTTTCTGTTTATTTACAATGGGACCACAGGCAAAAAGCAGATGAATTTTTGGCAAGCCTACTGACATTCCAATTGCTATGTTAACTCGTTTTCATCGATGCTTATTTAGAAATTTTAAAGTTGAATGGACAAATGAGCTCAAGGACAGGAAGGATTTGAAAACAGACAAGTGACATTTATAGTAAGTGCATCTGAGTCAATATCTAGAGGTTATTAAAACTTTTGTATTAAGTATAATAACTTACCCATATTTTCACCAGTTGAGGATTTGAGAAAAGTGGCTTCATATACATCACTCCAGTGGAATACTTTTCTTTTCTCTGTCACTGGATGAATTTGCTTCTCTGAATAAAGTAAAATAGAATCTGGTGTGTTGCAAAATCAGTCATATAAATCAGAAAATGAAATAAAAATTTTGTTATAGATTGGAAACCATTGGGAATAAGGAAAGAATAATATTAAGTGTTGATACCATATTTTCTATTATTATCTTATATTATTATCTTCCCCATACTTTACATATCTTTCAATACATATTTATGACAATTTATCGAAGAAAAGTTAACTCTCATCTTCATATGCCTAAGAATGACTCTTTTTTCCAAAAGATTATCGGATAAAATTGACGTCTAAATCAATTAAATGATGGTACATTCTCACTCTGGATTGTTTTTCATTCAAAGCACCAAACATTTTTTTTCTAAATGAATAAAAAATAATTTGCCACTGAACCATAGTAGATTCAAAGCTGCTCTAAAAATTATTTGTTTGAAATTAATAATGCATATATGATTATTCTTATTCTTTACTTTAAAAGTTGATAATATCTAGCAAAAAAGAACATAAATACATTAAATTATCATCATTATTATCTAAAAAATAAAAAAAAGATAAATGTGCACATTTAAGCTATATTATTTACTCATTCAAATAATTTCAGTCAACATACCTTTTGGCGCCTCTCCGTACAGAGACACTTCCTTCCATTCATCATCTGTAGATATATGGTTTTTAGGTACCATGTGTTCCTCAAGCTCTTGAACTATTTGCTTTTTACTATTGAAAACTGTGTTGTTCTCTGCTGTTTCTATTGTTTCAGTCACTGAAGGAACTGTTCGGTACTGTGCTTCTTTTCCCTCAATGCGAAACATCTTGTAACTATCTTCTGAAGAATTCACAGGCATCTGGTAATCATAATTGTCATTCTTTACGTGAAGCATATTTTCATTGCAAACAGTTTCTTCATTTGAGAAATCTTCCACTGAAGCTACAGATACATTATTTACACCATGCAAGCTGTACTGGATTTGGCATTCTGTACTTAAGTTTTTAATGACTGTTGAGTTTTTTACAATCTGCATCTGAGGCAATACGTGATTTGGTGCAAAGTTATTATCATGCTTCTCACACATGGACTTATACAAGTTTTCACTTTCCAATTGTATAACATTTGGATGCTGAGGGCTGATCTTTGCATCCATCTTTTGATCTATTTCGCAGTTTTTCAGCGCTGCTGGTGGTAATATGTGTGCTGCATTTACAGAAATGCTTTCGCTTGGAGATTCATGCATCAATGACGGAATGCAAGTTTCTCTGCCGTGAACATAGACTTCAACATCTACAACACATGAGGACTTTTCAAGGCTAGATCTTAAAACGGATTGCTGTGAATTCTTCTTATGTGTATGTAAATCCTTATTTGTACTTGATTTTGGAACTTCTTGAACAGATTGGATGGGGGTATAATTGTCTTTTACCACCAAAGGCACTGACAATGATAGTGATTCAACAAGTAAATGATCAGATTTAAGGCCCTTGCACCTATCGTGGCTGGAATCAGAAGACTGATGATCAATTAGACTTAGAGCATCTTGTCCATTTCCTACAGTTTCATTTTTTTCAAATTCATCTGATATGATCTGTTTGGTATTTTGGGTATAATGGCTAGGTACTTCTTGTACACGACAGGTGTCATTCTCTAAATCAACTCCACAGTGCACTTGAATAAATGTAAAGTTTGATGATGCGCCCTGATCTTTCAGAGAATTTTCTTGCAAACAAACATGCTGAAATCTTTCATCTGTAATTTTGTTTTTTAAAAAGCTACTTGTCAATGACTCTGTACAATCTCGATAGTGTGGGTTAATTTCTTGCTCTAAGGTTTCATGTGTTGGCACACATAATTTCTGGCAGCTCAACTCATTGGCCTCCACTTTCAGACCTGTTGTTGTGTCAAATACCATCTCTTTATTTGTCTGATCTGACCCAGAATGGAGAACCTTTTTTATCATTGTAGTAGATTCTTCTATTCGTTTATCTTCAAGCTTTGCTTCCTCATCATTGACAGAGAGCTCTTCACCTCTCTCTATACTGACTTTACCGTTTCTAAACGTTTCCTGTTCGCCGTTTAAAGGTTTGGATGTCTTCTGACAAAGATGAGGCTGTAAACCCTTATGCATATTTGTTATTGTTTCTGATACTTCAGGAACATCAGGAATATGGTTTTCACAGGATTGACTTTGATGCTGACTGATTGTTGGTCCAAATAGTTTTTGAGTGACTTGCAGATCTCGTTTTTTCTGTGCATTCTGTGATTTTGTATCTTCCCGAACACTTAAAATTAAAGAATTGTTTGGCATTTGTGTATCTGATGGTTCTTCACATTTTGGAGTGTTTGTCTGGGTCTTTAAAATTGGTTGCTTTGTATCAAAACATTCAAATTTCTTTTGCGAATGTTTACCTGAGAATTTGATATCCTCCTGATCATTTGGGTATTCTGGTTGCATCTGTGACTTTTGTTCCTTTACACCATGTTTCAGTTGTTTGTTGATCTCTGTTATTGAAACATGTTCTTCAGTTTTAGATAATTGTGAAACCTCCAGTGATATAGGAAAGACTTGATGTGTCTTTGAAATATCCCTGTTATCATCACAGGCATATCTAAATAGCCCATCTCCTTTTGGTGATCTTGGTAGTTTTTTATTATATGATTTTGATGGCTCCACTTCCAGTAAACCTAATGATTCTATTACTTTCTCAGAATTGGAAACTTTTGGCTCTTTAAGGTGACTTGAATTTTTTGTGGTTTCCGAGATTTCAAAGATTTTTGCTTTTTCACAAAATGTTGACAATTCAAGTTTGAGAAGCTTTGGTTGCATCTGAACCCAACTGGGGTTTTCGTTATGTTTTGATTGAAGTATTCCTTCATTGACGTGGAAACTATGCAGTTTGTTTTCTGCATTTGTTGAGTCGTGCATCTTGCATAATTCCTCATGTGCACAAAAAATAACATCTTTTATTTCTGGTATTGATTTCACTCCATCTGCTTTAGTTTTTGTATGTGATTCACTGCTTTTAACAGTCTCCTTTTCTGCATCACTTAACAGGAATGATGTTTTAGTTACAACATTAGCATTTAGAGAAATTACATTTGAACAATGCTCTGTCTCTGGTGTGATTATCAGTGAAGAATCAAGTTCACAGGATTCTGTTTCAGGGCTTATTTTCACTTGCATATCTTCACTTCTACTTATTTGAATTTCAGTAGGACGCATTAGGTGTTTATTATTGAATTTTTCAGTGGTTTCAAGAGGAACTATCATATCTTGAACTTCATGTTGATCAGGCATTATGTGATTTGAAGAAGAATGTGTTGAATGATGTGTTGTTCTGGCACGCACCAGATCTCCTTCATTTGGACACTGCGATTTCTCTTTAAATTCCAGCTTGTCTCTTTTAAAAATTGACATTTTTCTGCTGTCATTTACTACATTCAACTTTCTATTCCCTGGCCAAGAGCTATTCAAACACAAGTCATCCTTGTCTTCCACAGAAAAGGTGTACATCAAAGGCTGTGATAACATTTTTTTCTTTTTAACATTAAAATAGTCTGTTATATCATTCTCAATTGAATGTTTAGCTCTACATTTTATATTTTTAGTAGCTGTGCTTGGGTCAGAAAGGGCTAAATCTAAATTATCCATCATAGTTAACTCCTCAAGACTTGCAGGACTTGCTAATCCTTTATCATGATTGCTTAAAGTGCAAGAGTAAGCAGAGGGAGTAGAAGCATCTATGTTTTCTTCAATGGGCAGATTAGGAACAAATTTAGATTGTGTTAGTGATAAAACTTTATCTTCCTGCGAGCAAAGAATTATGGAGGTTTCATCCTCGTCATCTTTTTGCGTATTACTCTGTGAACAATGCACATTACTACTGTTGTTACTTTCATTGAGGTCTCTCAGCAAAAAATCTAAGTGAGAGTCTAACAACTCATTAGGTGCCTCTGCCATGAATACTAGTTTAACATTGATTAGAAGAGTCCTCCCAGACTTGGCAGATTTCGAGTTTGCTGAAAAAATGGGGGTAAAAAAACAACACATATTACCATTGTCTTTATAATTGCGCATGGTATGAAGGCAAGAAACATAAACAAAATATTTGATCTGAATTATGAAAATGCAAGACAGTCAAGCATTGATTTTGGATCATTTAATTTCAAAACAATTGTTGGTCCTCATTAAACTTAGAGATGCTAACATAGATTGTTCTATCTGCATCCCCAAATCACTAAGCTGTCACAAGTTTTGATAAAAGTTTAATTTTAAACTGAAAGGAAAACATTTTTGTGCTACAGTCACAGATCACATTAAATAAAGATATAGTTCTCATCTACCAACAACCATACTCCAGCTTAAACAAGAATTGGAGAAACTATAACCTAATGCTAAAACTTGTAAAACAGACACGCGTGGAGGAGTCTATCAACATACATATTAAAAAAGCTGCCGAAGCGTCCAACTCAGAGCACTACGAAGAGGAAGGCACTGGTCAATAAATAAACCATGTCCCACATAAACTCCAAAATTAAACTGCTAGCATCATGACATGCAAGCCTTCCAACCTAAAAGTACATGCAAAATGTAATAAAGGCTGAGTCTATATGCACTATATAGTGTATTTGTGCAAATGTGGCTAATTGAGATTATATAATCGAAGTGTCTTTCGAGACCACAAACGTGGTCTGCCTAGCCTTGGATCTAAAGAAACCACAAAAAAATTATGGTGTGCGCATACGCGAAGATGGCACTAAAGAACATCCCTAAATCCACTTGTTTGTGATTAATGTGTCCTTGTATCTAGGAGAGAGAGAGAGAGAGAGAGAGAGAGAGAGAGAGAGAGAGAGAGAGAGAGAGGAGAGAGAGAGAAAGACATAGAGAAAGAGGGAAATGGACCTACAGTGCTGAAGAATGTCTTTACAAAACTAATTTAATTTTGAAGAAACCATTCATCTTTGTAATCAGGGTTCAGTGACACACGTGTCCAAAAATTAGAATTATTTAAATTTTTTGTTTTTGGTTTTCTATGTTTGCGAATATGAGTGTGCGAGAGGGAGAGGGGTTATTTATGTACTGTAGGCCTTTATATAAGTTCACGTTTTCTGAAAATAGTAAAATGTGTAAATTAGCATCAAACGTTTAACTCATTGCAGACAACAAGCACTTTCTTTTATTTTGTCTAAATAAGGTATAAAATTTAGGCCCTACATTCACTTAAACCTTTTGGATGACTTCAAGAATCTTGGTAAAAGAAACTAACTGAGGATGTTTTGAGAGCAGGTGCATTTTTTTCTCCTCAAATACAGTCAAAACCTCGCAAAACAAAGTCTGATTTATAATTCAGTTTCTCATACACCGAATTTCGCAAGAGAATTCGTCAATTTTTTCTCTTTGGCTAAATTATAGTCAGACTCATAATTTGAAGTTTTTCTGGTTCAATTCTCTTTAAAGCTCATATCACCAATAGGCATTACAAAAGTACTATCTATCATTGTGTCAAGCAGAATTTGATGCTTTTTATATGCCTTTAAAAGAAATGGGGTTGGGAGAAGGTTGCTATAGAAAGAAAACAATCTGTAGGAAATTTGTATAAGTGCAGTTTTTAAAAGAATGTCTGTAGACTCAATTTAACATTATTGTGGTTCAGGTATGTCCCCTTCTGTTAATCTCAAGCAATTCCAATTATGAGATTTCCACTGCAATTTTAAGATGTCAAATTCAAAATGCAAACTCCAGCAACTTCTGTCAGACCAATGGATTGCAATTACAGCAACAAACTCAGAAGGAAGGTACATGTATCATCATATTAATGTGGGTCTACTAAGTGTGGAGTCTAGATGGACTTTGAGTTTGATCGTGGTCTCCTAAGACCTTATGTTATTGTGTTTCTGTATAAATGATGGTTATTTATCAACGCCTGGGCACTCCTTGAGTTTCGTGGTCCCTAGCATGTGGGCGGGCGGGATTCGATTATTAAAATTGCACAAAATGCTTGCTAGCTGTAAATAAAATATCTGCCATCTGTCTTTCATGTTTCTTGTAATTTTGTAAATTGTATTGGCATGATTTGCTTGATTCAAAAAGACAGGGAGAGATTTGATTGTATTCAATTGTTTATTTGAACATGTGTTCAATACAGGCGGGGAAGGGACAGGCACATAAAATTGATATGTTTAGCAATTGAAACTCTATCTCTGTCTCTCAGAAGACTGGAGGACTGCCCATGTGACGCCTATCTTCAAAAAGGGTGAGCGATATAAAGCATCAAACTACCGCCCCATCCCTAATCCAGCATACCAGGCAAGCTACTGGAGCGATATAAAGCATCAAACTACCGCCCCATGTGTTCAATACAGGCGGGGAAGGGACAGGCACATAAAATTGATATGTTTAGCAATTGAAACTCTATCTCTGTCTCTCACACTCGCTTGCTGAATGCTCTGTCAGTCTGTCTGTTTCTCTCTACCCACAGGTTGACTGACTCCAAGTAGAATCTTACACATTCGCCCCTCGAATCCCGCCTACCCACCCATTTGATCGCCCATAGGCTAGGGACCACAAAACTCAAGGTGTGCCACGCTTTGTGTTGCTTCATTTAAGGCTTTGTTTAGACGCATTCTATAATACAAGTAATAGTGTTGCTGTCTAAATAATGATCAGTATAAATGCTATCGCTTTATTGTAGAGAGTAAATAATCGTTCTCTAGACCTAGGAAACGTTTAACTAGAAATCTAGGAGGTAGCTTAGCTTTATTCGAGGTTCAGGCCAAAGAATTTGATTTGAACAAAAGCTCAAATATAGATCTAGCGCCTAACACTCAAATGTAGATTCTAGATCTAGGTCTAGATTTTAGAACTAGTGCGATGCATAGTAAAATTTTTGCATGAATCCAGTAACACTAGAGGTTATTTCTAGATCTAGATCTAGTGCGTACATATTCCCTGCAATTGTATCATTTAATCTAGATCTAGATCTAGACCAACATTTTGCGATGAACGATGTGAGAGGTAAATAATCTGTAAAAGATAAGCTAAGCAGACATAATTAAATGTTCAAGTCAATGTTGGTCTTACAGTTCTTCTTACCCTAGCCCTTTACTCAAGACTCGGCTGCTGGGTGCTAGCCGCCTCGCAGTAGCACTAGATCTAGCCGGTAAGCAGAAAGCAGACGACAAAATCGAAACCACAACATTGAGGCATGACTTTCCTATTTTTAGTTGACCAATCGTTGAGAAACGTCAAGAGCCACAGATGTCTATGTCTGTTAATAGCTATTAATAGAGACATCTGTGTCAAAAACCACAAGTGTTATGCCAGTTTGGTGGGTGGGTTCAAAACAAAATTATAGGAAATAATGATGAGGGTTTTCTTTTCTTCTCTTTTCTACAATTTGTTTGGTTGTTTTTTGTTGTCTTTTTTTTTGGAAGCGTCAATCCGCATCGTAAAATACAATGCGCTCTACCTTGTTTTTAGTTCGCACATAGACAATTATAAATCTATGAGTTCGCATCATAAAATACAATGCGCTTTAGTGTTAACTGTGTAAAGCGCTTTGAGCCGGTGTAGCACGCCACACGGACTCATCGACTAACGATACTCAGAGTCCACCTGGCGGCCGCCAGACAGACTCTGAGTAGCCGAAAAAGACTGGTCAGGGTGGCGTGCTACATTGGCTATGCTGGGATAAAGCGCTTAAAAAATGATCTTCATTATTATTATTATATTATTATTGTTTTTTAATTCGCATCGTAAAATGCTATCGCTTTAGTTGTATTTTTTTCTAACTCGAATCGTAGTTTCGATTCCAATTTCCATGCTGCATATTAAAAATCGATGAATCCTGGTTTATTTTCAATCAAATAAGGATGCACATTTAGAACTACAAGTATTTATCTCAAATATTGTCACAACTATTTTAATATAAAATGAAAGTGGAAGCAAATTGTCCCTGTTGATTTGATATTTTGCAAGTGACTACGTAAATAAGACGGAGAAAGGTCTTGTTTACTAAAATTTAAAGTTTCTCTCTATAGGCCTATAATTTAGTTTATTCTCCTCTAACTCTACAGGATTATATGACTGTTTTTATCACATGGAGGCATTATCCTAGTAGATTTTTTTATACTGTGGGATTACATGCATATAGTAAAATCTAGACTCTGCGCTGAGTTCTAGATCTAGAGTTTAGGGCCCCTTTACATTAACAATTAATAAATTCATCAACAAAGTTTCAGTTGAACTGTCAGGCCTTCTATCTGGGTCATTGTTTGACTGGCTGTCTATGAGGGAGGATTCATTCACACTGTCAGTCCACGGACCTCTGTTGCTGCTTTGCGCGAAATTCAAACGTGAACAAAATGGCTTACGCAAGCTCATTATACTTGGATAATAATATAGCAATAAATGTCAGTACATCTCTTCTTTATTCCACCCAGACATTGCACCAGTGAACCATGAGCTAGTCCTAGTATATGTTATAATAGGCCTATTGGAAAAATAAAACGGCTCTGATTTCGGAGGAGCTAGGTCTAGATTAAGATCCAGCTCTAGATGTTTATATTATAATGAAGTGGGCCTGTTGAAACTTTCACCGAGTTCCAAAATGCAGACATGGGCCACGTGGGTAATGGCGAAAAACACAACAAAATACAATAGTAATTCAAGCTTCGTAGTAGGATAATCCTAAACTGAGATGGGTGCAACTGATGAGAATCGAATCATAGACTCCCAGTTGTGAGCCAGAAGTTCTACTGACTTCTTTTTAAGCCTTTTCGTTTCCATTGTTCATAATTACACTCTGCTTAAAAGCTTAAAAGGCTTGGATATGAACTAGAAGAAAAAAATAGTATGTACATGTACTACTTGTTGTGTACATGAGATTTCTTGAGATTAAAAAAAAAGGGGATTGGGCGACTACAATGTGCTTTGTGATTTTTACGGGGGGGGAGGGTCAAGTCTGAGAATGTTAGATGAGGTCATGCGCTACTACAATGTGCTTTGTGATTTTTATAATAATAATAATAATAATAATAATAATAATAGTAGGCCTACACCGGAATGTACGTTGCAAATTGGCACAAGTTATAGACAGTGGTTCTAGATGAAATGGGTGATAGTAGGCTACATGTATATGTCTAATGTTTTTTATTTGCTCGAGAAGAGAGAGAGAGAGAGTGAGATTTAGTGAGAGATAGTGAAAGAGAGAGAAAGAAAATACTTCTCTGGAGCGGGAGAAAGGTACACAGCTACTACACATAACATAAAATTGAGAAAGGAAACGAAATCAGAGCGACTGTAGTTTCAATTCATAAAGCTAAAGCGACGATTTCCGATGGAGGAGGTCATAGTTCGAGAACCACTCTAGCCGTCGACTTTTTCGATAATGTGACTGGACAAGACCCGGGTATTCCGTTCTGGTTCCCGTCGCCGTAAAGGAACTTTCTTAAGACATATGCGACTTTAAACTAGGAGATTATTTAGCTTTCTCCGACCAAAGAGTGGAAAGTAAGAATTTGCGGAGATATGGTTACTCAGGCGCTAGCCATTCTGTGATCAGTACAGAGCCCGGCTTCTTATCAAGAGATACTAAGTTCGAATTCCATCGAGCCAATTCTGTCCTTACTGGTTGAATGAGCGTCGCATTGCGATCAACAAGTGCAGATGTCATGCCATCCACCTGTCTCTGTGACATCTTGTAAATTTACCACATATGTATCATAAGACTCGTCACCAGGAAGAGTATCCCTCTTCTCACCAGTTAGTAGGGCGGGAGTTTGCATAAAAGTACACGTCAACAGTAGGCCTAGTAGCAGCCTGCTCTTGAAAATGAACGCAATTATTTCATTATTTTGCGTTATCACTAAGACTTCTAAAAACGTGTTTTTAAAATGGCATTTATCTAATCCCGTTCTTAAAAGACGTTGTGGTGTTTGCCCTCCAAATTATCCATCTTTGCTGTGCGACCAGAAAATTGTCCAATGACGTTCATCCGCCAAATAATTTTGCAGGGCATGAAGAGGAAGAAAGAAGAGAGAGAGAGAGAGATAGAGAGAGAGAGAGAGAGAGACTCGCACAGAGAACAAACAATAAGAAAGGTAGAGATATACGTGAAAGACAGGATTCGTGTGTTGCGACTGCTGAATTTTTTATTTTTTATGTTTCCAATACACCCAGGACACTCGTGCTATGATCAAGAAATAACAGACAAAAATAATAACCAAAAAAAAATCAGCGGCAAAAACAAACACAAACATCGTAAATCTCTATATCTTAGCGACGTAAGAGATTGTTACTTGTTAGGAGGACGTGCTATCAAGGCTTTTCACTTCATTATTTTGGACAGAAGGACGTTTCGACCCAAACTTTGACCGCTGTTCATATCCAACTAACCCGGAAGTGAATGTCTGTCGTTTGACACAACCTGTTATTCTTGTTTTTCCTTATGCTACAAGAAAAATCCTAACCTAGATCTCTTGAGCCCTTGCTTCTCTAGACCAAAGACATTAAAATAGAAAGGGCTTTTTGATGCTGGAGAAATAAACCGTGTGTCTGTATTATAAGGCAAGAACAGGTAAACTCTCAAATATTTCGCTACCTACATTGTTTGCAGCTTCACATCGTTCTATTAGATCTAGATCATGTAAAGGTATCTTGTTAGGCCTATTGAATCTAGATCTAAAGTTAGACCTAGACTGTTGTCATGCAGCGCAATTGTTTTTGCTTCCTTGTCTACAAATGATGCATTAGATTCTAAACTATCCAATCTCGATCATGGACTAGAATGGTAGAGCTATATCTACATCTAGTTCTAGATCTAGATTCAACAACCCAGAGTCTTGAGAGAAGTGAAGCTCAAACTCGAAATATTCTGAAGCCTATTGTCGATGTTGGTACTAATCTAGATATATAAAATCTTGACTAGTGGGCCCATTCCTAAAACTCCCTAGATCAGATTTTAGATCTAGAATTAGTACTATTGAAGGTTATCTATTGTTTTACTAAGTGAATAACCCACCGTGTGTCAATCTTACAGTTTGTCAGCACATTTCTGTAGATCTCATGAATTTTCTTGATTTGTAGAGTCTAGAAGCCTCTACTTCTCTATCTATGCTAGATCTATAGGTCTAGACCTTTGGAAAATTTATTGATAATACTGCCCATTGCATTAAATTAACAATTTAATGACTTTTAGATGTATTTTTGTGTATGATTCATGAACGAATCTGACATTGAACTTGCCCAGAAATGTGTAAATCTATATATTGTGCTTTTAAAAATATTGTTGAGGAAGTGTATAAAATTAGACTCGGCAATGATTTTTTAATCTCTTATATAGCCTATTTTGATATTTTGATATACATGATTGGTGCTATGCAACTGAATGTAAACCTTGTTTGTACCGATAAACTATCCTTGCCCACTTATCTGGTAGCTTCAGTTAAAAGATCCTGCAACTTTGCTTTAGTTGACTAAATGATTTTTAGATAGCTGCTAGGTTTAAATCTATTCTATTTTTCTCATAATGTTATTGAATTTTATTCCTTTATCATCAAAGTGTTCAACATATTTGTCTCTGTTTTGGTGTTTTTTGCCCCTTGCACTTTTTTAGACTAGTGTCCTTTTAGTTAATGTACTGAAAACATTTAGTTGAAATCGGCACAGCATTTATTTAGTGAACATGTTTTTAAAAGCTTGAATTGTTTTGAATAAAGTGCGATTCAAACACTTATAGTTATAGGTCTTATGCCACTAATTGCGCCTATATTAGTTTTCAAAACGTGGTGGCAGCCAATTTGTAAAAACAGGATGATTATTTTTTTACGTTGATACCTGTTTGCAACTAAATGAGAGGATGCTTTTTTCCTTAGAACTACCGAAGTTGTAGAGATGTTAGTTGTTACTATATTTCATTAAACTTTTTTTCCCAATAAAAGTAGGATATCTCTTTAGAGTTCATTTTGTTACATCTGCAGCATAATTATAACCTGTGAACTTTAGTCAAACTTAGCTCATTTTACATAGGACATATATATCTTGTTCACCTGTAGTCTTCAGAAGGAACTACCTTTTTTCTATCACTGATCAGAAAGTTTTCATAGCTTCAAATGTAAATGACTGTAGATATTTTTTTTTTTGCAGGTTCTTTCAAAAATGGGAAACCTACTTCGAGTTCTTATGAACAATAATGATCCTCCTCCAAAGGCAGACAGAATATTTGTGGATTTTGAGAGTAAGTCTTTATCAAATTAGTTTCCTCTCTAGACTTACATTATTAAAGTAAAAATAATCAATGTCTTTCCTTTCTATACCTTTATTTTAAAGAGTAGGTGATGAAACTTCTTTTCTTTTTCAACCTTTACCGCAAAATTCAGAGAAGTTAGTAATCTCTTATCCAACTTCCAGTGTTGATTTAGAGTATGGAGATGTATTACGGATCACTTGATCCGCCTTGAAACATTTATGAGGGAGGCTTTTACCAATGACCAACACATAATCATGACCTAGAAAAAGTTTATGACACAACCTGGAAGTATGGCATACTTAAAAACCTTAAAAATATGGGATTCAAAGGAAATCTACCCATATTCATTAAAATTTCATATCTAATCGACATTTCTAAGTAAAGGTTGGATCCTCTTTCGAGCAGGAGCAGGGAGTTTGCCAGGGCAGCTTTCTCTTGCCAATTCTATTTCGCGTTCAAATTAATTCAATAACTGTGACTTTGAAAAACAATGTAAACTGTCCGGTGTACATTGGTTTTGACCAAAAAAATTCATTCAGCAACTCCTTCTTGAAATCCATATAGATACTAAATCTATTGAAGAAGTCAAATTTTTGGAAAACCCTCCCAGAACGCTGGAAAGACCAGGAAGCATTCTTGACCTGACAGCTCTCTAGAAGGACAAAACCCCTCCAGAATAAAAGTTTGAATAAATCATAGAAAATCATTCAGACAATTATCTACTTTTCATTAATGTCTCTAAAGATGAGAACTGCGTTGGAGCGCTTGCCACTCATCCTCATCAGATAAATGCTGCGGGATCAGCGCAAATGCGTCAACATTTACTGCGAAGGCAGTTGGCCTATGCATGGCACTCGACACCATCTGGGCCTAAAGAAAAATATTTTTAATCCTCTATGACTCGCTTTCCCTGATGAAAGTGATCAAATAGGCAAACTTGAAAAATCCAAAAAATTCTTTAGATGTCTAGGAAATTCCATGAACTACAGAAAAATAGTAAGAAAATTACTCTCTGCTGGATCCCCAGCCATGTTCGGAATAAAAGAAGTGAAATGGCTGATGAGCTTGCCAGGATCGGGGTCGAACTGGAACCTACTCAGTTGCAGATACCTGCATCAGATGCAAAGCCACTGTACATACGTTTATAGGAGAAAACTGGAACGTGTGTCGGAACAACCTGACAAACAACAAATTACACTGTGTCCAATCACATTTGGTCACTGGGCAGAAGTATTTCAGGCTAGAAGACAAGACCAAGTGGCACTCGATCGAGTACGACTTAGACGATCTCATCTTTACTCACGCCTTCCTATTGAGAGGTGAAGAGCCTCCATAGTGTCATACCCGCAACTGTTAATTATCCATAAGTCTCATTCTGGTTGACTGCTTTTTTTTGCATGGAAAGAAATCTGTACCGGGCTTTCAAACCATTAGAGAGCATCTTTTAAATTACTGTATATACCCTTTACTGTAAACCAACCTTTTTATGCACAATTGTTATGCTTTTACCACTCAGAGAGATAAAGGAGACACTATTGCTACTAGTATTAAGTGTCTTAGGACATCATGGGCACAATATAGCCCTTACTGTGCTGACATGCCATAAAAACAAACTCACTCACTCTACTTTTCTTTTTTATGATTGCAGATAAGTCCATGCAATATATATTAGTTACAAAAACCATAAAACTTATAAATATTTTCTTTATTTGTGATATTGTTTAGATGCACAGCCATCAGAGAATGAAATTGACGTGTGGAATCTTGTCAATGATGTTTTGAATTCTGCCCATGAGATTTTATTAAAACTTCAACGGTACAAAGGAGCAACAGAAGAGATAAGACAGGTTTGTGTAAAATAATTGCCTTCCTGCTAAACTTTGATCTATTGATTTTTGTTCCCAATTGGTGAATCCATTTGTAAAGAATTGAAAAAAACCCAAAACAAACCTTAATTTGTATGAAAGAAACAGTTTATTGAGCTACTAAATGATACCTACTCAATTTTAGTTACATGAAAAAAGACATGTGAAAAAACTCCTCAATGTAGCAGCTCGTCAAGAAAATCTTGAAAACAATCTTTCCTTAGCTAGTGGGGGCGGGTGATGATTGGGGGTGAATAGACTGTTTTATTTTTGTTCTCATATTTGATTTGGTTTTAATGATTATTATTTTTGTGCAAAAAAAAAAAAGCAATGCACTCTGTTTATTAGCTTAGTTGAATGATGAGTTACGAATTGTAAGCATTATTTTGACCAAAAAGTCCAAAAATTGCTTGTGATGTTCATTCTAATCTGATTTCAAAGGCTGTTAGCAATTTGTTAAAATAACTTAAACTTTTGAAAACATATTAACATAGATTTTGCAATATGATAAAGTATTCAAACAGTTAAAGTATGAGGCAAAAAACCCCCAGAGAAGGTAAAAAACAATGAAGGAAAAAATTAATATTTAACTTTTAAAAGTAAGTTAGCATTGTATTGTGTTATTACTTTTATTTTGTATTTTTAACTTAGTTTTTATCTCTTAGCTTATATTGATTTTCTTGTTTCAAGGCCATTTCCAATCCAAAAATAGAAGATCTGCAGGAAAAAGCATGGCAATCTGTAACACCACTAGTATCTATCTTGAAAACATTCTTTGAGTTTTCACTTGAGCTCGGTAAGTCATTTCCAAATTCTTTTCATAATGAATATTACAGTATTACGTTTCAAATAACATGAGCAATTTAGTACAAAATGGTTTCATGTTAACTTTATAAATCTGTTAAGTACATAATGCTATTTGAAATAAAATATTATGCCCAAATTGTCTAATTAAAATTGTTATTTTATTAGCTTAGAATTATATTTAAAAATCATAGCTAAATTATTTGACATTTACTTTTTCAATCAATTGAGCTACAGTAATCAGGGATTCCACTTTTCCGAAAATTTCCTGAATTCAGACAATTGTTCTAACTGACTATTGAGTCTGGATTTCTGCTAATAATGTTTTGGTATGATATTTGCATGTTTTGCTCAAATCTTTTGTTTAAAAAAAAAAACAAAAACAAAAAACTCGTGTTTATTCCTTCATGAAATGGACGCACACAATACATTTAAAAATTTACTGAAATTCTGATTACAGGTTATGAAATCAGATGAGATGTAGAGTAAAAATAAACTTCGTTGAGGCGGATATAAATATAACACAAAAAACAATAGGTCTAACTGGAAGCCATATATTGTTTATCGGAAAGTTAATATCTGTTAGCGAGACTTGCTATTTCCTTTAATATATTTAACCATTTATCATCTCAGGTACATCCTTCCTGCTAAACTTTGATCTATTGATTTTTGTTCCCAATTGGTGAATCTATTTGTAAAGAATTGTAAAAAAAAAAAAAAATTAATTTGTATGAAAGAAACAGTTTATTGAGCTACTAAATGATACATACTCAATTTTAGTTACATGAAAAAAGACATAATATGAAAAAAACTCCTCAATGTAGCAGCTTGTTAAGAAAATCTTGAAAACAATCTTTCCTCAGCTAGTGAGGGCGGGTGATGATTTGGGGGGGGGGGGGGGAAAAAACAAGGGGGGGGGGGGGGGGTGGTTATTTTGGGGGGGGGGGGGGTAAATAGAATGTGTTTTATTTTTGTTCTCATAATTATTTGATTTGGTTTTAATGATTATCTTTTTTGTGCAAAAAAAAAAGCAATGCACTCTCTGTATTAGCTTAGTTGAATGATGAGTTACGAATTGTAAGCATTATTTTGACCCAAAAGTCCTAAAATTGCTTGTGATGTTGATACTAATCTGATTTCAAATGCTGTTAGTCAATTTTTTAAAATAACTTTAACTTTTGAAAACATATTAACATAGATTTTGCAATATGATAGAGTATTCAAACAGTTAAAGTATGAGGCAAAAAAAAAACAGAAAAGGTAAAAAACAATGAAGGAAAAAATTAATATTTAACTTTTAAAAGTAATTTAGCATTATATTGTGTTATTACTTTTATTTTGTATTTCTAACTTAGTTTTTAACTCTTAGCTATATTGATTTTCTTGTTTCAAGGCCATTTCCAATCCAAAAATAGAAGATCTGCAGGAAAAAGCATGGCAATCTGTAACACCACTGGTATCTATCTTGAAAACATTCTTTGAGTTTTCACTTGAGCTCGGTAAGTCAATTCCAAATTCTTTTCATAATGAATATTACAGTATTACGTTTCAAATATCATGAGCAATTTAGTACAAAATGGTTTCATGTTAAATTTATAAATCTGTTAAGTACATAATGCTATTTGAAATAAAATATTATACCCAAATTGTCTAATCAAAATTGTTATTTTATTAGCTTAGAATTATATTTAAAAATCATAGCTAAATTATTTGACATTTACTTAATGTTTTGGTATGATACTTGCATGTTTTGCTCAAATCTTTTGTTAAAAAAAAAACAAAAACAAAACACTTGTGTTTATTCCTTCATGAAATGGACACACACAATACAGTTAAAAATTTACTGAAATTCTGATTACAGGTTATGAAATCAGATGAGATGTAGAGTAAAAATAAACTTCGTTGAGGCGGATATAAATATAACACACAAAAAAATAGGTCTAACTGGAAGCCATATATTGTTTATCGGCAAATTAATATCTGTTAGCCAGACTTGCTATTTTCTTTAATATATTTAACCATTTATCATCTCAGGTACATTCTCAGAGCCTCTTTAAGTTTAAATAGACGAAAATCTTAACTATTTTCAGGTGCACTCCTGACCCCTCTCTTTCTCCACTACCAAAGTTTCTCATGTTCATCAAGGTTTAGAAGAAAGTCAAATAATTATATTCGATTTCTACCCAGAGCGAGTGATTCCAGAATTGCTTGGGGAGTTATGCTCCAGGGATCTTACACCTCGGGAACATTTGGAGCAGCAACAAGCGCTCTTCAAACAGTTTGCTCTCATTTTGGATTTTGTGCTCAAGTTTGACGACCTCAAGGTTTTATCAATTTTCTTTCCCTCGAAGCTCAGATAGTGGATTTAAAAAACTTGTAAAACATCTATGGGGATAGTTACGTAAAATTCATTCTCATCTTTGTTCACATTTTCTTTACTATGAAAGTCACATGTTTTGTCTTTTGTTTTTATGTTTACCCTAAAAAGAAAACTCTTTTCGTTCTAACTCAAGCATTACTAATTTAGGCTGCTGTTTAACTTTTGAAAAAACAAACTTAGAAAAGTACACCCTGCAAATATGTTTTTAATATCAATGACAACAATGGACGATTTTGCAAGTGTATCTTAGTTTTACAATATCCCGATCAAATTGTGACCACAGTTATGCCTACCATTATGATTTCCTAACAGTAAGCTATCAACTCTTCACACTTGCTTGAATGAAAACTAACAATGTCGTTGTCCCAGGTAATCTACAATAAACTTTCATAAAACAAAAAATCTATGTGAAAGGATACATGCATTATACAATATTATGTTAACGTTTTTTTCCTTTCCACGCAATTATTTATTTTTGGTGTTAAAAATGAACAAAAAACCCCACAGACAAAACATCAGTGCTTAACTAATTTTTTTACTTTTCCAGATGACAACGCCAGCCATTCAGAATGACTTTAGCTATTACAGGCGGACATTGAACAAAATGAAAATCAGCCAGGTTTGTTTTGCAGAAAAGAGAATATTTAGTACAAGTCAAACGTTCAGTATTTGTGATTTACCACTGAGGTAGTTTATTATAATACTTTTTATTCTTAACTAGTCATAAACCAATCAGAGTGTTTGCATTTTTTACGGCTTTGGATAACAATAGATTATAGAAGGGTTTGTAAGGGAAACAGTTTGTACCAAATGGTTGTTGTATATATGTGAACAAGATATTGACAGGTTGACACAGATAACAACAAAACTAGGAATAAGGGAGGGAAAAACCAGAGGGATTTCCTGTGAAATAGAGCAACTGTGAGAACAACTGTTGCTGAGTTGTGCAAACTGCTTAGTCAGTGTAAGGCAATCTCTGACAAGGTTTGAGAGTATATCAAGAATCTTCTAATGGGGCATAAGTAATTAGTGGCTCTTTAATTAATTTTGGAAATGGCGAAGCTTGAAGGAATAACTGAAACGTCTGAAGGTAATTTTCTTAAATTTTCTTTTGATTACTACAAATCACGTCTATGCCATTCTACCTGTAAAATGTATAAAGATTGGTTAGAGTAAGAAAGCTGCATTTTTTAAAGAAATAGAATGATATTGTTGGTTACAATGAAAGTCATTATTGTTCTTCTAAAGTAAGTACTAATACTATTTTTTATTTGCTTTTTTGTCAGATTTTTTCTGTTAAACAGATGATTTTCAAGTTTTGCAACACTCACCAGCAGTGTAATAATTGAATTTTACATATGTTTTCCCTCTCATGCGTCATAGTTATTGTAATAAAAAAAATGACTTAGTGCATTTTTTGCCCTCAGGATCAGGCAAACATGGTTGATGATCAAGTGTCCAATGAATTGGCCAACAGAATGTCCTTATTTTATGCGCAAGCCACACCCATGCTGACGGCGTTGAGTGAAATTACAACAAAATTTGTTACACAGGTTAGAAGTCATGTAAAAAGTGCAAGATTGTGATAATGAGAAAAAAAAAACAAGTTCATGTTAAATATTAGCTGAGATTGGCAAAACTGTGGAATTGGCCACATTTCCTTTGTACACTCTTAAGTATGAGTTTATAAGAGACATAAGAGGCATTCCATTTTCAGATAGTTCTTGTGGTCAAATTACCAAGAAATGGAATGACAGACAAAATAAATAATGGGCATGCCTCTAAGACAGGATGATGTAATTTGATATAAAAGACCACACTGGAGAGAAAATTATTCACATATCACAGAGTCCTGCAACGTCGAGCATATTCCTGACACATCTATACGATTTTACTTAAGAACTAAACTACCTTGTATGCAAATTCGAAAAATTTTTTGAAGAAAAGTATCAGTCAAGGCACATTTAAGAGTCACCTAAAATGACGAGGACAAAACCTCTGCAAACGGGTGAAAATGTCAAAAGCATATCAGCTTATTTCCAACAATGTTCAAAATCAAACCCAACAAAAAAGTTATAGTAGGAGAAATTGAAGTCATGACAAACCAAATGAATGGACGGCAAAGTAGTATTCAGTCTCCAAAGAACACAAGAAACATTAGGACTGGAACTGTGCTGCCAAAAAATCATAGTGCAGCTCCTTTGCAAACTAGAGAAACATAGAATGCCGACACAGTTCACAAAGGCAATGTAGAAGCTAACAATTTTCATACTAAAAGTCAGAGAGAAACTTCCTTAGGATATAAATATCTGGTTGACAGGCTCAAGGAGATAAGCAGAACGCCAACTTCAAAAGAATACAATGACCTGCAACGTCAAAACATGGAAAATAACTATCTTGCATCATTGTTTGAACAAAGTGTTAATTTGCACCGAAATTTATGGTGAATTTTAATCGAAATTAAAAGTCACCGTAAGCGCGTGGGCAGTTGGGCCTACTCTGGAAAGACTTTTTATTTTGATTTTTACAGTGCATGAAGCTTGGCTATTTAAGCAACAGTTGGACCACCATCTTGAATACTGCTTGATTTTATTTTTCAACTGCGACTTAATCTAGAAAGGATAGTGTTTTTTATGAAAAATGTTTTTTATTGAGTTCTAACCTCTCTTAATGTTGTTTTATCCATGAAATTTGAAAATATGTTTTTTTCCCCAATAAATCCCATTGAGTCTGACCGCCCTTCTATGCCCATAAACCTTTAGCTTGACCTAGATCAAAAGTTGTGAGTACAGCTGAATCTAGCAAAATAAATTATTAAAGAGAATCTAAAAGTCATATCTTAGTATTAGTTTAATGAACTAAATCAGCTTATTTTATTACATGAATTGCATGCTTAGATTTAATGGAGCCGAAGGAGCTGCAAAGTGTATATGTGTGTTTGGGGTCTGAAAGTCACACTGTGTCAAAGGCGAATGTCCAATTTCAGCTAGATCTAACTTTTTGTTGTGATATTGATTTTAATAAAACAAAATCAAGATTTCTTGGCATCCAAATCAGGGTAAATAACCATAGATTCAAGCTTTAATCATTGGTAGCCAAGGCAGGCGTTGTTTACTCTGTGCTGACATCTTGGCCAAGATAATTCTTGTGTTTACAAGATCATGAGACAACAGATGTGATTTCGCTCATATATACACATACAAATCAGAAACTAGGATTAAAAGTTACCATTTTTTGTGGTGCGGTTAAACCAAGGTTAAATTCCATTGTTTTTCTATGGTGCGTTATAACAAGGATTAAAAGTCACCATTTTCTTGGTGCATTTTAGCTAGGCTTAAATCTCACCATTTTTTATGGTGCGTTTTAACGCATCCTTATTTGATTGCATGTGTCCGAAAGACACAAAGTGACAAAATAATTATTATATACTACAATAATTTTTGTACACTTAGCTTGTTATTGAAATGTTCTTTTTATTCATTTAAAAGTTGCAAATCTTTTTTTCAATCTTTAACAGAATAGAGATCTTCCAGTAGAACAAACCACAGATTGCCTGAGTATGATGGCTTGCATTTGTCGCGTCATGATAGAGAACCAGTGAGTTGCACACCAGTTGCTTTTTTCTTTTCATTCTTATTTTTATATGTTAAGCATGAAATACCACATATTCTACACCGTTATTTAAAACATGGCAAATGTGGCCCTTTAGTTTGCTCTCAGAACTAGCCCTAGGCACCCGCCGCCAGTGGGCGGATCGACAATCAATCACCTGTCAAGCCTGACCCCAGCGTGCTGTCTGTGAAATGTGCCTGTGCATAGAGCCAGACACCCAATATATCCGTTTTTCGCCCATTTTCGTACGCCATTAACTCTAGTTATACTAGGATGAAATGAATGATTCTTGGATTCATTTTAAAGTCCTAAATCTTGCCAATAAGACGCACTTATTTGTTTTTTGATAGCTTTATTAGTTCTATCATTACAAAAGGATAAATGTGTTGTGTTGTGATAACACATGTGGCTAGCAAATATTATGTTCTTTTATTTTCATTAATTTAACTATCATAAACCGATCAATATAAAAAAAAAAAAAAAAGAAAATCCCCGGTTAAAGCAAATAAATACAAATCTTTTGTGAGAGTTTGAAATGGGGTCAGCTGCTTTTATTGTGCTCCTATTAGTTTTTAGTCGCGAAAAAAATTCCTTTTTAATTATAAAATTAGATAACATTCTAGTCCGCAGCATAAATGGGGATTCCCCTTCAGCCCAGCGGTTGAACTTGTGGCCCGATTGGGTTACTTGCGGGCGTGCGGTACGAGCTCGCAAATTAAAGGGTCGCGCCTTAACTGCCAGGTCTAGTTAATGAAAATTATTTGTGTGTGTGAAAGTATAATTATTCCTGCTTTTCTAGAAAATAGAAATTCCATAAGAGTTTTTTTTATTAGATCTGCCTTATTTTTTTCAAACAAGGACATTTCCACTTCAATTGAATGCTTCAGTTTTATAACGTAACAATGTATTTGTTAGTAACCTTTTTTTTTTTTTTACCTGATAATTTTGAATTCTATATTAGTATAACATATTTGCTCATGCAGGGAGTACCGATCAAGAATACGAGAAGAAACTCAGCTGTTTTGCTTAAGAGTGATGGTTGGTGTCATCATTCTCTATGATCATGTGCATCCTGTCGGAGCCTTTGCCAAAACCTCAAGCATAGATGTAAGTGGGGAAATGCATCCTACATTAAACATGTTCCAGAATAGTAAAATGTGTAGTGTCAAGTTTAATTTAAGATATTTAGCTCTTGGAGCAGAAGATTATGATAGAAACCCTGGTTAGTCTATGTGCAATGTTAAGAAATCTTTTATTTTTAAGTCATTCCTTATCTCATCCAGGTTTCAAACAGCTATCCAAATATAGGCAAGGGATATTGTTTGATAACTCAATATTAAATTCATTTATCAATTTAAGAATATTTCATGTTGTACATGAATATGATTATTATAACAAGATTTCTTAGATTGTTTTCTCTTACATGCGTATGTTTAGGTAAATTGAAAAAAAAAATTCTTTCAATATTTTCAGATGAAGAGCTCCATAAAACTTTTGAAAGACCAAGAAAGAAGTAAAGTGGAATCTTTGCTGAATGCCTTAAGGTGTTTTTTGTGTGTGTTGTTTTATGGATCTTTGATTTTGGACAAGCCATTAATAGAGTTTATTCCCTTTTACATTTTCAAGTTTCTCTTCTTCTTTAAAAAAAGGGAGGGAAGGTGAGAGATGGACAGGCAGACAAATGCAGACAAGGACGAGGGGGGTGGGTTGTAAGTGTATCTGTATTTTATAAGGTTTCCACTTTCATGTCCTGGGAATCCTGAAAAAGTCCTGAAATACATAATTACCTTGTAACAAGCTAATCTTTGCCTCTGTGCACTTACAATACTCCCAAGTTTGGAAAGTAAACAGACAGATTCTTAAAAAAGTGCCAACAGCTAAAATCAACTCAAATTGAGGGAGTTTGGCAACTAAACAGAGGTCAGATAAGCCCCATTATAGTGTGTACACACATCATGTGATATGAAAAGGCTACAGTGTGTCTTAGCGGAATATGGCTCTAGAAAACCAAATGAGCTGGTAGAACTTTGCCTTAAGGGAAAAGAGATATGGTAATAAATGGATATTTTTTTGTGCTGACATTGTGAAATTGAAAGAAAATTGAGGATTCTAAAATTTATACTTGTAAATGAAGATAAACAGGAGAGAGACAAATTGGGTACAGATGGATGCCGTATGTGCAGGGTGTAGATATTCATTGTATTGTTGAATTTTTGTGATGTTGTTGTTTTTTATCCAGTGGCCTCTGAACTGCCGCTCTTTTGCCTAAGGCCATGAAGAAAAAGGCAGCAGTTTTTTGTGGCTGGGTTGAGGTTGAATATAAAGTTTTGTGGAAGAAGGAAGAAAATGTTGTCTGAGTGGGCATTGGAACTGTGTGTGTTCTGCAGTTTCCAAATTCTCATCACACAGTGGACACAGTGGTGTTTGTTCTGGATTGAGTCTGTTCAGACGATAGTTGAGGGGAATGTGTTGCGGCAGAAAATAGCGCATTATTCTTTCTTCTGAAAAAGGTACAAAGGATCCTGTAGTTTGACTGTGTTTTTGGTGTCTGAACACAAATTCTCCTTGTTGTCCCACTTGCCTACTGGTTCATCCATTCTTCTTTAAAATTTTGGCAGATAATTCGTGGTAAGTTGTTTGTATTAGTGGCTGTTCTTGCATAGCCCCTTTTTTGGCCAGTCTATCAACTTTTTCGTTTCCTGATAGATTGATGAGGCTTGGGATCCATTGAAATATAAGTGTGATGGAGTATTTATTTTAAATACGTTTCATTTCTAAAATTATGTCAAAAGCTTCTGATTAGTTTACTGTAGCTTCCAAAGATGAGATTTTTGAAGTTTTTAGTGACCAGTAGAGTCAACGATTAATGATTTTTTTGCCTACTTTACCAACACAGGAGGTCAGTGAGATAGGTCTTGAACCCTTTAGCGCAATGTGAGCATTTTTCCAAGCTTTTGGGAGTTGTCCACTATTTCATCTAGAATTGAGACGATGTAGCAGATTTTTATTTTCCAGTGGACCCATGTGTTGCAGCATTTTGTTATGTATTTTGTCAGGGCCTGGGGTATTTGTTTGTTTTAGTAGCTTTATGGCAGTAACCAGTTCCTCTGTAAATATTGAGGCAATGTTTTTTCATTTTTCTCTCTCATCTTCACAGCATTTTAGTGATAAAACTTTAGAATAGGAAAATGCAAATCTTAAGGGTTTTTCTGGTGTTTTTTTCTTTAAAGAAAATAGATTACATTATAGCAAAGTTTAAGACAGAGTTGATTTGGTACTGTTTTGCCTTTTTATTGTTTGGTATTACACTTAGACCTTTAATTCTTCAAGTTGAATTTTAATAATAAAACCTGAATGATCCAATTTAATTTATTGAAGATGTAGAAATATATTGTTAATAAGAACTTTGCAAATTATTAAATTGTAATTTCATGTAATTTTGAAGATAAAAAATTATTCCATGATACCTAGAAAGATATAAAATTTTTAAGTCATTTTGGTGAAGCAGTTTTAGTTTGAAGGAGGTTTAAACTGTTTAACGTTCTTTTGTTGTTTTGTTTTTTGTTTGTGTGTGTGTTTTTTATGATTTGCTGATTGTTAAAGATAACCTATCTCAAATATTATTTGCAAATATTTTCAGATACACTACCAAACATCTTCAAGATGAAGGGACATCTAAGGCTCTGAAAGCAATGCTGTCTGACTAAGATGGAAAGATGAATAAGGATGCAGAAGGATAAGGCATGTTGTATATTTTGTATTAGAATTTCCATCATATGAAATCTATCCTTGTGTATTGGTGCTGGTTTTTGGAGGAAGCTGCTGAGCTGTTCATTGAAATAATTCCATGCATATTGTTTGGCCATCTTAATCCCATTTTGTTTTCTTTGTCATCAATGCCTAAATAAAATATCTCTAGCACTGGAATAAGATGTATTTCAGCTATGCGCTGTCACTCTATTCACCCAACACAATATTTGTTTCAGGAACTGAAATGATGAATTATTGGTAGGCATGTTCACAGTCATATAAGAAAGGGAATTTTCATAATATGTACAGTTCTCCTAGAAATTGTCTAACTATATGCTTGTGTTTTTTTTTTTTTTTTTTTTTAATTGTTTTTTTTTTAGTTTTATAAAGGTGGGGTTTGATATTAGTGTAAGATCATATTTCATTTTTCTTTTTAGATTGTGAATGTGTTTCGTAATTAGTGTAAATTTCAAATGTAATATTTGCTCATTATATGAAATAACAATAGGTACTTTTCAGAATATAATGACTACATATGAGGTTTTGGCAATCTTCAAAGTAGTGAATGGTCTTTTCTAAATCTTGAGTTTGCTTTTTGGGGATGAATATTTCCATCAGTCATAAAAGAAACTTTTTGACTTCATCTGTATAATGAAGTCGTAAGCTTTTGTGGACAGGGTAAAAAAGTATTCTCAAATATAATTATACTCACTCAAAGACATGTAGCAAATGCTATAAGATACTTCTTCTGTTATTGTTTATAGTGTTGGTATTGCAGCTGTTATATAGTAGAGGGTGTCTTTTGACTATGTACCATTTCATTTCTTGCCACAATCATTCAATGTTTTGAATATGAATGAAAATCTATATGTGAACTTTACTACATTTTTTTTCAGTGCATTGGGGTGTTAGATTTTTTAAAAGTTTGATAAGTATACAATTATCTTTCATTATGCTAGCCTAAATGATATTTTTTTTATATACATATTGAATTGTTGAAAACAAAAAAAATGATCAGACTTAGCTAAGGAAATAAGACTCTTCTTTTTGAAATCATGAACTGCAATTTAATCCATAGGAAAGAATTCAAAATTCTAGTTTTGCTTTCATAGACTAAAGAGTGCATAATATATTTAATGCAATGGATATCTTATTTACACTTCCGTTTTCTATCTTTGTGTACTTCTGGTCTGGTTATTTCCTTAACACCAACGCTTCACGTCATTAAGTTTCATAAGTATTTTAACATTTTTTTAAATGCCTATCAAAATCATTGAAAGCCCTTTCTACACACGGCATAGTGTTATACTTAATTTAGAATGACACATATGTGTGTGTAACAAAACTCATAAAAACAATTTTTAATGGTTTGGAGTCACATTGCTACATAGTGACAGTGATCCAATCACTAAAAACCATATTACAGAAAACTTTAAAACGTTGATTTTTATTGAAATTAAACAATAAATTAATGTTCTTCACACACACACACACACACAAATGACAACAAACAAGCTTAACCAAAAAAACAATAACAACATATTGCATGCCTTATTTAAAGTGTATGCAAGACGTAAAAAACAACAAAAAAGGATAATTTTCAATTACAAGTCCTCCTTTTCAATACTGATGTATTAGGAAGAAATATAAATTAAAAAAAAATTATTTCATATCTCTGAGATTCAAGAATATACTGAATCTTATGTTTGAAATCATAGAAGTTTCATTGCATCAACTTGTTAACACTTATTGTAAATGGATAAAAAAAAAATTGTGATATCCTTTGTTATCAATGTTGACGGTTATGTGTTACATTTAGTGAATGGCATGATTTGAATAGTTATGTTTTTCTATTATTTTAGTTTCGTTTAAATAAAGAGTGAAAATGTTCATCTTTTTCAGCTATGAAGCGCTTTTTCTGTTTTAAGTGTGATAGTAGACAAGAGAAATCGTCAGCAATATCGTATCATTTTCGGGAATGTTTCTGTTGCCTTCACAAAATTGAGTTTTACTTTTTGTTTGTTTCCTGTAATTATGGTTATTTGTTTGAAATGGATAATAAATTTACATTTTTTAAAACTTTTCAGTGCCTTAGATGATAACATATTGAAGATGAATTCTGCTAGCATACATTTCTGATCTCTTGAAACTAAAAGCACTAAGATTTTTTATTTATTATGGTTATTTGTTTGAAATGGATAATAAATTTACATTTTTTAAAACTTTTCAGTGCCTTAGATGATAACATATTGAAGATGAATTCTGCTAGCATACATTTCTGATCTCTTGAAACTAAAAGCACTAAGATTTTTTATTTCTTCTTCTTCTTCTTCTTCTTCTTCTTCTTCTTATTATTATCATTATTATCATTATTATTTAGAGTTTGACATTGGACACATTCTGAGCTTCAAATTTAAACTTAGGACTGAAAACTTGTTTTGTTGTTATTGTGTTGTTTTTTATTTGAATTGTGTGTGCTACTATTTTTAGGACACTTTTTAAAATTGTTTTTCCTCTTTGTAAATTTTTTTTATTTTTTTCAGGAATATATTAATTTTTTGTCAATAGGTAGATGTTCGACATTATTTCAATGTATATGCTCAATTTTACAGTACGCTGTTATTACTTGAAAGCAATAAGATTAAGAAAAAGTTATGAAAGACATTATTTTTATTTTTGGCACTAGACAGAATTAGCGTATGGATTAGTTATTCACGATTATGGACATATTCTATTCTGTGTTGCTTTTTTCTTTTCCCTCCCTTCATTATGTGATATTTACCTGAGCTCGGTGCTTTGTTTTTGTAAAATTTGTATGTTTAATTATTTAAAAAAATTGTTTTAATATCTTTTATCTCTGGTATATTAGCAATGTGATGAAGACATTACATCATGCGAGTGCCTTAAATTTCTGTTTCTCTCTCTCTCTCTCTCTCTCTCTCTCTCTCTCTCTCCCTCCCCTCCCCCCTCTCTCTCTCTCTCTCTTCTCTCTCATTCTTTTTCTTTCCCTGGTTTGATCTCTCTTTATTTTCTTCTTTCTATCTCATTTGATATAAACATATTTGGTTCTACACTGATAGCCATACTTGAGAAAGTCATATGAGCATTGAAAAAAAAAGATGTAAATGATAGTGAAAGGGTTGAAAATACTCTCTTCCAGAATATAAGCTACTTTCACAAATCAATTATGCAGTGATAATTAAGAAGAAAAAAAAAAAAGAGAATCCCTGCTGTTTTATTATTGTAGAAAACTACTCCAGTTTGTCATTTAAATTTACTTAAGTTTTTATAATTGCATGAGGTCTAATTCCTTTCTCTTTGAATACCAACAAATTCTGTAGCTTTTTATTTATTTATTAAAACAAAAAAAATATTTGTCCATGTGATATCTGTAGGTTTCAATTGTCAATTTTAGCTCAAAACGTGTGTTACTGTTTTCTGTTTCCCCCATGACAAATCACCTGTATGGTTGACAAATAAGGTGATATTTTCCTAAACATTCCTTCTCCTCCACCTACATTACTAATATTTATTCTTTACTTTGCTATGATTTCTTGATTAACTTAATGTACCACAGTCTTGTTCGTGTGTGTACTTGCTGTCAGTTTTCTTTTTACTTTTGATCCATTGGGAGTGTAGTAACAAGAAAAAAAATTCACTGATGTATGTGGCATGTTTTCGGTGCACATGAGTGTATAAAATTGTGTTCTGAGTTTTTCAGTATGGTGTATAAACTGTGTGCGCTATCCTGTTGGTTGCTTCAGGTTCATTTATTACTAAAAAGGAGCTCAATCCATTTTGATTTCTTGGTGTTCTTTATTTTAATTGACATTATGTTAATTGTTATAGAAAGTCTGAGAGGCTAACTGTTAAGCTCTCTATGCAAATGTTGGTAGCTGGAATGCTCTCAATTTGATGTATATTTTAATTGTTGGAAGAGTGTATATTGTATTTAGGACACATAGCAGCTTTATTTCAAGTATACTTTCAATTCAGTAATTTGTCTCCCCCCTCCACTCCCCCAAAAAAGTGTATTTTATTTAATAAAGAACATTTTTTCCATAAGACAGTTTTGTTATGTCTTATCTTTAAGGGAGGAGGGGCGCCATTTAGAACCAAGTTTCCATAATACCCAATTGATCTTTTTTAAAATGTCATGTTTGGATTGTGTGTCTTCAAATTAGTGGTAAAAAGATCGCACGGTTGCCATGGGAATGGTAACCTTCTTGTTTTATAAAGCTAAGTTTTAGATTGCAAAAAATGAGATAAATGTCTTCTCTACAATTCTTATTAATTAGATTGTTCATATATGTCTTGGAAAAAAAATTGTAGCCATGTTTATTTTGTTCTCCCTTGTCAAAATATTTTCAAAGGAAGATTGTGTGGAAGTTTCAAGACAATCGGATAAAAAAAAAAAAATCAATCGGATTAAAAAAAAAAAATAAAGGAGGAGATTGAGAAAGAACAGTTATAAACAAATATATGTTCTATCTTTATCAAATAAAAAAAAGAAAAAGTAGTTATGAGTAGTTATAAAACATTACCGTAAGTTACAGCTCCTAAAAAACATAAAAAATAAATATATTAACGGAAAAAAGACGTCAAATTGGGGTATACCATGGTGTTTTTAAAGACATTTTTTTTTTACAAGTTTTCACCATTTTAACCTATTTTTATTGTTGCAGTTTTGTTTTTTTGGGGACAAGCACATGTTATGGGAATGCCAAAATCTAAAAATAGCCCCAGTGATCTATAATCGACCCTTGAGAATGTTTGGGAGTATTGGCGCCCCCCCCCCCCCGCCCCGCCCCCCCCATATTGTTGGTGGCTGGCCCCCCCCCCCCCCCCTCCAAACCTTATCACATTTTATTCTTATCAAATATTCTTAAATTTTGTGTATATATTTCTTTCGGACTTTGTTGCTTTATAAAATATTTTGAAAATACATGGAATTTACATGTCCTATTGTTTCTGAAACAAAAGCGGAAAAAAGGTATGTGAAAGAGTGCATGTAGACAAGAATGAAATTAAAGTTGTTTTTGTTGAGGGTGTAAGTATGTAAAATATATAATGGTTTTCCCCTTTTAAACTTGAAGTAAATTTTTAATTTTTTTTTTTTTTACATATTTATGTCAGTAGATACATTTTAAATATTAATAATAATAACAATAATAATAGTCGTAATAATAATAATTATTATCACTATTATTATTTAAATAATAGTAGCTTGCATGGTAACTTGGTCTGAAGACGAACTGTATTGCATTTTTTTTACAAAAGTTTAAGTGCGTTAGGCAGAAACAAATTTTTGTACCTTTCAAGTGTACATTGTAAGGCTCTTGGCCTCCCTGAGCGCTCAGAAAAACTTAACTGGCCATAAAGAGGATGATTTTCAACTTTTAAAATTGAAAAAAATCTTAATTTAACATTTACATAAATATAGCATATCTACATGGGGGAAATATTCTCTTGGTTTACAAACTTTGTTACATTTGGAGATAATTTTGTCTAGTTTACATATCATTGATGCATTTGCATTTTCTCCCCACCAGAAAAGAGCAAAACAGATCACACTCTAAATGACTAACATTTATGTAAGGGTTATACAAACTAGCAGTCTGAGCACTTCTTTTAACTGACTGTATACCAAAAAACTATAGATGAACAGATTTACTCTTGAAATATTGTTTTTTAAGTTCAGCTTTCAGGAATCAAGAAGTTTTAAAATACTTTGTTAATTTAGATTTTAGATGAAATCATCTTAAAAGAAACACATTTTTTAAACTTTATAACAATTTGTTACAAAGAATGAAAAAATAAAATAAAACAAGTGGATATTTTGTACAGAGATAAGATATAAAAGTCCCGTTGAATTTTTCACTCAAAGTGATCTAGCTATTGCAACTAAGGATGATTATTATCATTATCATTATCATTATTATTATTATTAATATTATTATTATTATTATTATTATTATTATCTTCTTTTTATTTTCAGTGATTTCCTTTTTTGTAATTTTTTACCTCAATAATCTTCTTAGTTTCAACTTCTATTTACCTTGATTACAAAAGAATTGCTTTCAAGTCCATGATGTAAACTCCTCATATATATCGTGCCTGAAGAAATGTTGTATTATATACATTATAAGCATAATAAGTATGAAATTTTCAAATAATGACATTTGAAACGGTCACATTGATTGTTTAAAAAGAACAAGATAAAATAAAAAATGACGGTACTTATAATACTTCAAATAATGTTTCTTTCCCATATGTTTTTGAAAAAAAATCTTATTACAATAGTTCATATCTATCTTTTTTCATCTTAGTTATCATAGTTATTTGTATAATCCCCTTTTATTTATGGCAATTTTAGTTGATAAAAAGGTAGACCAATGGTATGATTTGTATATTATTTAGTTCATATTTTAACGAAATGATTTTTTTTTCGAAATGATGCTTATAAACTGGGTGATTTTAAATATTATGTGTGTGACTGTTGTTAGAAATTTTACCATGAGACTGCTTTATTTAATAAAGGCGAGGATTTTTGACAGTAAAAAAAAAAAAAATCTTTTTGCTTCTAAGTCTTTTGATTTTAATGAATGTTGGTTTGTTGATTTGTCTTATTTCCATCATTCTGATTTTAAATGCAATAATGTTTTCAGAGAATTTGAATCAACCTGAATAAAAACATTAAACAGCCAAAAATGATTGATCACAATGCATGTATTATCATACGATTTTCACCCCCTCACTCAATTCTCTAAAAAATGCAAACAATCACTAAGCCAAAAAAACAAAACAAAAAAAAATCATCTCAAGTGCTCTACCTGATACATCACTAGTTCCAGTCAATCGATCAATCCTACAAGAACGCTTTGGCGATTAAATCCTACATGCTCTTCAAAAAAAGCTTTAATATTTTCTGTTTACCTTCATTTTTGTCATGAAACTTCTTTTCTACCAAGGTAGTTGTTATTTTGTCTATCGATTTCGATACATTATAATATTGCTCCGAAATTTGTAATGCAAGACTTGTAATTGGTACAATGACTCTTTCGTAAAGATTATTGGTATTGCTAATTTATTTCATTTTTAAATAATGAATAATAATAATAATAATAATAATAATAATATTATTATTAAAACAATACACTGCACAAACAACATAAGGCAACATGACAGTAAAACAGTGGAACAAAGTTATATTCTTCAGGATTTATATTTATTTATATCTAATTGGTATCATATTTTCTGTTTACCTTCATTTTTGTCATGAAACTTCTTTTCTACCAAGGTAGTTGTTATTTTGTCTATCGATTTCGATACATTATAATATTGCTCCGAAATTTGTAATGCAAGACTTGTAATTGGTACAATGACTCTTTCATAAAGATTATTGGTATTGCTAATTTATTTCATTTTTAAATAATGATGATGAGAAAAAGTGAACATGATTATGAATGATAATACTAACAGCAACAGCAAAAACAACAACAACGACAACAACAACAACAACAATAATAATAATAATAATAATAACAACAAATGAACCTAACTTTTTTTTCTTCCTATTCTCGTGTGTTTTTTTAGTCCTCCAAACCAAGATCAGGCAGTTGAAATTTGTGCTCAATATATTCATATGTTGACCTTGAATGGAAGCCACAATATGGCGACTCGTCGTCCTCGTAGATCTCATAGTTGTATTTTCTGAGGTAGGCCATGTCCAGGGTCACGGTTTTTATTGCTTTAGCCTCGTTCTGGCTTGTCTTGATAAGTTCGTCCGGTTTATCGCTGTCCATGTAAAAGATGTAGTTGGTTCCTCCAGAAAAGGTCACTTCTGGCAACGGCCTCCCATACACCACGCAAGTGAAAGTGATGTATTTGATATCAGGATTCATCTGGGTAGAGAGTGGATAATACAATTTCACATTAACCAGAGCATAAAGTTCTTGTTTAAAATTTGGCGACAGAACAATTCTCACTTAGAGGAATTTCTCTATCTGGATCAGAATAGATTTTCATCACATGGGTTTCCATCTGCTCTTTCTGTAGCGAAAGGGAAGTAGAGCTGTTTATCAAACTGGAATGGATGGGTGCTTTTTCTTTGTATAACATGCTATAAATTACATTTTTATCCAAACTTCTTCATATCTCCAACCATGATTGGATTAACAATTTTTGAATTCATTTAGAAGTTTGAAATTTTAAGTTCAAATCTATTTTTTACTGTCTGGTAAGGACTGTTACGTACTTATTCAGGACATAAGGTATTATATGATCTAAGGTTCAAAGAAACTGGCCAGTATATATATAATTTATAAGTACATGTATGATGCAAATAACGAACTGGTTGATTTGCTTTGAGCCCTCTACTGGTAAAACGGGATTGTTTGAAAGTAGTGCATGCTTTGAATTTTAAATGGTCATGTGACATGTTATGATAAAAGGAAATCCTGTTCGTGACTAGAGGCTTCATAACCCTATAAGAAAATAGGGGGATAAACCTACTTCATCATCAGAGACGGTAACGTTTGACCTCTCGTCGTCAATGCCGTCATCTAGGAGGACAAGCACATCAACCACTTTAGAGACCTCCTTGTCGTGGCTCTCGTCAAAAGCGGAGCACTGGAAGCTGGTTATGCCGTCACCGTCTCCAGAACCTTTCTCTGCCTGGAAAGGCCAGGAGATTGTTCTGAAGCTCTCACCAGGAAACATATTTGACCTAAGAAATTTTGAAATTTGGGGAGAGGGAAATGAGCCAAAGAGTAGCAAATATTTTGTTATAGGTGAAAGGTAAAATTGCAAGGAAAAATAGAATAGGCGGAATGAAAGAGAGGAGGGAAAGAAAGAAAGTGAGAGGGAGAGAACAATAGATATATAGATATTTAGACTACTAGAGAGAGAGAGAGAGAGAGAGAGAGAGAGAGAGAGAGAGAGAGAGAGAGAGAGTTGGAGTGAGCTTAGCTAAATGTTCACTCTTTTCTTTGGTAGAGTCTAGGAAGACTACGATCGCTGTCCCTCTAGACTCCAGTCTAGGGAGACCACGAACACGGTCCTTCTGGACTCCTGTCTAGGGAGACCATATTGGGCTTTGTTTGTTGATCCCTTCTTTCAATTTACTCCTCGTCTATATGGTAGGTTGCACTGTCTTAAAAAACCGGGTCATCGGAACCTCTAATATGGAGAGTATTCTGGCTTTGCCACAAAAATTTGCAATCTTTCAAGATTGATCTGGGAGCTTGAGCTATGCTGTGCGACAGTACATTGCCACATCTGTGAGACCCGGAGGAGCCCCTAACCATCTCCTGGTGAACTTATTGATTTTAGATTTTATTGCCTCTGGTGAACTTATTGATTTTAGATTTTATTGCCTCTACCGTGTTTGGGCAGATCTCGAATACCAGGAATGGCCAGAGGAGTTTGATGATAAGCATGGACTGAATTTACCACGGGGGCCACATCTATTGATGGCCAAGAGGATTTTGGTGGCATGCGCTGTTGTTTCTAGACCTCTTCTAGTATCTTTCATGGAATTATCTTACCACCCTCCCAGGCTCTGAACTGGTTCCTGACTGACTGTTGGTGTCTGTTGTTTGGCCACTGTAAAATATTTCGTGCATCTACTTTGACTTTTCTTACTGACAGGCTGCGGGACTTCTTTGGTTTCAATTTCATCCTGCGCGCTCAAATATTCGGCGTGTTTCGTCTTCATTTGAGCAGATTCTTGTGGTATCATCCATGAATGCTTTCAAAGGGGACATGTAACAACCACCGCCCAGATCTGCGGGACCTGCGCTTCCTTCTGCTGCTTTCAAGATGACTTCCATAGCCTTGACGAACGGAATTGAGGATATTGTACAGCCCATTGCAATGCCATCTCCAGGCTGATCCAGTCAGTAGTGAAGTCACTAGTGGAGAACCTCATTTGGAAGCCGCTGAAATACTCATCCAGCATCTCTTGTATATCCTCCGGACCGTGGTACATCCTTAAAGCTAACTGAATCATTTGGTGTGATACCGATGCATATGCGTTTGCTAGGTCTAGCCATAGAACATTGAGGTTAAATGTCTCTGATTGTGCCCTTTGGGTGGCTACCCAGATCATCGTTGCATGCTCTAAGCATCCTGAAACATCAGGGATGCCACCTTTCTGAACTGATGTATTTATGTACCCATTTTCAGTAAGATATTTTGTTAATCGGGATGCCATGACTCAGAAGAATATCTTTCTTTCTACAATAAGAAGCAAGACTGGTCGAAACTGTTTTATTTCAGACGAGTTCTACTCCTTTGGGATATAAACTCCCTCAGCAGTCATCTACTGTTCACTAATCTTTAGGTATTTACATGCTCAGCAGAGAAGTTTCTTTAACCATTTCAAAACACTTGGGCATCATTTGTACTAATTTTAGAGTAGATAAGGCACACCATTAAGCCCTGGAGCTCACTTGCCTCTTCCTTTGTGCACCACTGCTTTGACTTCATCCAGACTTGGTGATTTTGTTATTGAATTTTTTTGCGGGAGCAGCTGACCACACTAGAGCTGCATTCTCACTTAGAGAAATTTATCTGTCTGGATCAGAATAGGTTTTCCTCAGATGGGTTTCAAGCTGTTCTTTCTGTTCTGAGATGGAAAATGATCATGGTTGCTGGAAGTACTGTCTAGCAAACTGGAATGGATCTTTAAAGAAACGTTCCTGGTTCTTTTTCTTTCGACTCAGCTTCTTCCTTGCAGGCTCTTATCTACTTAGTGCTGAGTGTTCACCTTTCACCCCTCCAAAGCTCCTGCATTCCACATTTTTCTTCCGCAAATGCTACTTTCATCTGCTTTCTCAATTATTTTTTTTTCTTGGCTTGCGCAAAGTTTCCATCTCATGTTGCCTTCTACTTTTCTTGGGTTCCCTTCTGACTCCTTGTTGTTTATCTCCAAAGTTATTTAGACATGTATCAATCCCTGAAAAGTTTCATGTAAGCAAGGTTATAAAAAAATCTTATAGAAGAGAAGCACCAGCTGGGATTTGAACCTAGAGCCTGCTTGTTAATTTAAAGGTCAGAGGGAGCTAACTTTATTTTTAGAGAAAATTTTCTTTTTTTCAAAGTTTTGTGTGAGTTTTAAGGAATACACACAATTTTCATGTGTTATTTGGTGGTTATTAAAGTTTTCTAAGACTGTGTGTTTCTGTTTAATGAACTTAAGTGTGATTGAATACAGTGTATGAATTGGCCCTGTTGTCGAATGAGGATCAGTATAAGTTTTCTTAACTGTTGCATCCTATTGTGAAAAAAAATGTTTTTGTTAAATGAAATGTAATAATTTGTCACATATCCTGTTAAAAAATGAATTTGTTTGCAAGCTTTGATAATTTTATTTTGTTTTGCTGACAGGTCTGAATTTGAAATTGTTTTTTTTTTCAGACTTATGCTTCATTGTCTCAAGGAGAGTTCCAGCTCATTCGCCAAACATTGCTCAACTTTTTCCAAGACATGCATATTCGGGTAGACTAAGTATTTGAAATTCAAATCGTAATCAATTTATTTTAGTTGTAAGAGATCCTAAGCTGGAAATGAATGGTCTTTTCAAAATTATAAAAACTGATCTCATAAATTGATTTATTTATTTTAAATGTGAATAAAATGTATCGACATTTGGATGTATGTGTATATGTTGTTGGGAGTTGTTTGACTGTCTGCAAGACAGTGCATCCCTAGTCAAGTAAACAGCTCAGCCTGAATTTCATATAAGCAGAGCTCCTGATCAGACTAGCGTGGCACCATAAAGAAAACATGGGAGGGATTGAAACTTCTATACGTAATCTTACATGTTGGATTAGACACACAGAAACTTCATGTAATGACCATTCTCAACACATGTTTTATAATACCAAAATTCCATATGGAAAACCCATCTCAGAAATACATTTTTTGTTATTTTAAACATTTTTATGAAGAGACAAGTTGCACAGCTTTGAATTTTTTTTAAACCTGCGAATTCCATATCATTGAACTTTCGCAGGTGTCTATATTTCTGAAAGACAAGGTCCAGAACAACAATGGACGGTTTGTGCTTAAGTCTGGAGGAACGTTGCCGTACGGTACAGAGGCACCGGGGCTTATTAGGTGAGAAATATATTACACTCCTACCAAATCAGATACAGTGGACCTCGGAACGAGTGATTTAACGGAAACTTTGGACATAACGAAGTACTGAGCTTGAGTCGTGGTTGAGATTCCAAGAAATTTTAGCGAATACAGAGCTATGAGAAACTCGGGCCTAGAGCAGTACACGTGTGCAGGTCAAGTTCGTGTCCAGTGTGTAGAGAGGTCATAAACAAGCATGCTCGGCATGCAAAAATTGACTGGGTGCGGATGTGTATGTGTGAGTACTGAGTGGTCAGCCGATTAAGGTTTTTTACCGCCACTCCCTTCAGTATGTAAGAGTGCACAAAGAGACAGAGCTAGCCAGCATAAGTGTCTAAGGGAGGGCGGTGTAAAATCCCTGTTTGAACTTTGTCACCAATGCCGTTGGCAAGCAATGACAGACCATTCTTCCAGCTTTCATTGTGCTGCCCGACATAGCCATATGCACCTCTGTCTGTCTGTCTGTCTCTGGCTCTGTCCCTCACTCTCTCTCTCTCTCTCTCTCTCTCTCTCTCTATC